>CAXKVT010000056.1:3820000-4057500 GCA_964058875.1 Carex rostrata
CTCAAGAATGAGGCCACAAATTGGCTTGGAGACCCTGATATTTTTCGAAATATCTCCAAAACATAGTTTTTTGGGTTTTATTTTTAAATATGGTATAAATAAAAATTTCGGCTTTAAGTCTCGTCTTATGATAAAAAAAATAGGTGAATTTTAATGAATGCAAACTGCCGTACTTTATAAATTTATGTTTGCAACAGAATAAAACAAAATTAAAGTATTTGCTTTTACTTTTTTTTTCTTGAAATATACGATAAATTTAGAGTAATATTACATAATTCATAAAGAGTTATCATGCTTCATCCAAAACTTGTTGGATAATATTTAAATAATGAATTCACAACAATGATGCATTTTGTAACATAAAGTGAAAAATATATTTTAACACGTTCACTTTTCATCATTTTTATTTGCTAGATTTGATATTAAATGAACTTGAGAACTTAAATTTGATATATAACTGCATCATTCGTAAAATTAATCAATTTGAATTAATTTGGATGGTCAGACTTTATCATTTTAAATTCATTTCACAGGCTTCAGAAATATGCTGATAAATTTTCTATAGCCATCTTTAGACCCAATTTCTATAGTCAATTTCACAAGCTTGCGTTCATACTAGTCTTATTCTACCTTTAGACCCAATTTCTATAGCCATCCGATTGCATCAAGATCTGTGATTACTTCCTCATCCAACTGCTCTCATCTGATTTTTTTTTCCCTTTAAATTTTAAGCGGCACAAATTTTGTAACATTTTATGTAACGGTTTTTTAGTATGTCGGTATATTCTATGAAGTGAATCCGCTACAACTAAAATCAGCATAGAAAAATCTCCGTACTCACGTGATTGGACGAATGGTGATGTGCCACGTGTCAATGACAGGAAATGAACGAAATCTAGGCTGTTGATCCGGCGGAACTTGAACTCTGGATCTATACCCCTTTCTTTTTTTGAATTCTTAATTTAGTTTGTCAATTTATACATATTGTTCAATAAATTTGAACAAAATATAATATATGGTTCACATTTTTTATATATTAAAATTTATGTGCATATCATACGAGGTTTACACTTTTAATGCACCAAATCGTATGTGCACATCAAAATTCACAACGGCTCTTGTTTTTTTTTATGCAAATGGGATTGGGATTATAGAAAAAAAAAAGCTACAAAAATCAAATTCGATACAAGTTTGAAAACTTACAAGTCATCTATCTAGAAATTTGAAATCATAACAGTTTTATTTTATTGTAACTTGACTGATGACTAAACAATTTCCAATCGTACTATATTTGATATACACCATATATACTTATACTATAAAAAATACAGTAGAAGTAAAACGTTTTTAAATTTACCAAGAACTTTGTAAGATTAACACTAAAATTTATTAGATTAACTTTAAATGGCAAATTCAAAATTTTGAAACTGATTACTTCACAAATAATACATTTGAGATTAATTTAGTAATAAATGAAGTTGTTAAAAAAATGTTTACAAATTAATTCTAATACCTCACCCCCGAAGCATTCTCCCTATTCGGCTCCGTATTGGGAATAAGATTGAAAATTTTTTGAATTAATTTTGTACTGTTTATGTGAAACAAAAAAAATTCACTCCTGTAAACAGTAAAATCCGAATAGAGCCTAAATTTCTAACGCCTTTACCGCTTCACCCTTATTAAATAAATAAATTAATTAACCGTACAACCCCCTGAGAACAACTGTAGAGAGTACAAGTGAGGTAATTAAATAAATTAATTAACCGTACAACCCCCTGAGAACAACTGTAAAGGGTACAAGTGAGGTAATTAAATAAATTAATTAACCGTACAACCCCCTGAGAACAACTGTAGAGAGTACAAGTGAGGTAATGAGGCCTTTGATTTTATTAATATTAAACCCTACAAAATGAATCCGCACCAATGAGTCATATATAGTACCAAGTAGGATGTTAACCCCAAGCTACTCCACTTACAGTCTGACACACGCACATTGTCACACCCCCAATTCGGAGGTGCGACGATCCTGCTGCATCTATTTACTATTTAATTAACATAACATAAGGCATTGATCATTTAATGCATTGCCAATAGTATTTATTATTTTTGTCACATCTCAATTTATTTACAATAATTATCTGACATTTTATAGTGAATGATGCTAGAGATATATTCTCTGCACCCTGTCAGATATAATAAACCCAAATTCCATACCTTTGGTGGCCCTGCTGTCAATTACCCGGAAGCGCTCTTTATCTTCGTATAATAAACCTGTAACCCACAAGGGGGAAACGAGTGAGAAATAATAAATTATTTCTCAGTGCTGATTGCCACTCAGATTATTGGATTCGAAGGAAATCCATATTCAGAATGAAATCACCGCACGAGAAACAACCAGTTTATTTCATAATGACGAATGCAAATGCTCAATAACAGTATCCAATTGAATAACAAATATTTCATAAGTAAATCAGAACTCTAAGAATCTTATCAGCATAAATGGTTTGAGTCAAAATCTTTTAAACCATAAAGTCAGGTAACGTTTGGGACATATCTTTAGAACCACTAAGTCTGGTAATATTTGGTTTCTTAACTTTACAATTTATAGGCTGGTAATACAGAAAGACACTATAACATGTATCTATTGTATTAGGGCTTATACTATTCTAACTATTCTGACATATTGTTAACAGAACCAATACGGAAACAATATTACAATACTGTCATTATCGAAAAGAAAATCAATGATAAGACAGTTATCACAGTTCATTAGTTTCATAATCACAATTCACATTTATTCAATATCCCATATCCAACCGGTACTGGATTTAGTTGGGGCCATTCATCATATGCGCATAAGGGTCCTGGAGTAAAGTCTAGTAGTTAGCTAGACTTTACGATACATTAATCATTTTTCTCCACTATATGGAGGTTCAAGGATTACAGTATTTCATATTCATTCAATTTAGTCACTGTGGTCTCAATCAATCATTTATAATAAGAATCAAGCAATCGATAAACAATATCAACATGACAGTCAATGGACTTACCTGTAATTCAGTTTCAGTTGTATTGAGCTATGCATATGATGCAACAGTTCAATCAATGCAGTCAATCAAATATTCAAAATGCACAGCGAGTTACGATTTAATTCCTAGTTATGAATCTCAGACTAATCCAATAACCTCGCATCTTATATCGTAGGGCAAATAGAACGAGCAATCATTGCATATCAGTTGTCCGAGCAATCCTGTCAAGTCTTATTCCACAGTATATATGCCTATAGCATAATAACATATTCTCGATTAATACTTATAAATTATCGTTACAAAACAATATAAATATATATGTACACAATAAGCAACTAGTTGATCACTTGTTTTTCTTATTCATTGCTAATTAATGACTTCATTTATTAATTATTGCTTAGTTCTTAACCTTTAATATATTTACTTTATATTTTTAATTTATGTCTTATTCAAGGTCAAACAATTTCCATATCAATGTTCAAAGTCTAATACAAGTATATAATTTCACAAACTACAAATATATCCAGTTCAATTCTCTTTTATATCAAGGTTCAGTTTGATTCAAAGCCTATCTTAGTTAATTTATTTCCATCCGACTTACAAGTACAAATCTATATTAAAGCCCCTCTGACAAGTACCATCCGAAAGTTTAACTTCTTCATTTTGCAACTTAACTCCTCTGACAAGAGGGTTTTACTAAAGCATTAGTATTTAGCAAATTTAACCTTTATTTTATTTTCTGTTCATACGAACCAGACCCTAGAAACCCAAAACAGGGGTTTTCCTCTCTATCATTTCTGATTGGATATGTACATAACTTAATTTCTAATTCTAAGAAAAATTCATTTTGCATAATATACAAATTATGGTATATATACCAACAGTTCAATTAATGGATATAATTGGAAACAGAGGTGTGATAAGTTTAAGTGTCAACTTTACATGATAAAAGTACATGTACTAATAATAATCAACGACACTTATTACAATAATATTTTTACAATTGATGTATCATAATCATTACTATAATACAATAACTATATTAACTAGTAAATAATGACTGAGTTGTTATTATCATATTAATTAAAAATTTCTATTTAGTAACCTCTATTGATAAATTGTTTTAACTGTTAATTATTGGATAAAGACCCATTGGTACTGATCCGTATAAGGTCGATCAGAACAACATCTCGATATCCAAAATAATACAAACATGGTAAAGTGTGCTATTTGAGGTCGATACCAGGTTCGAGTTCAACCTCATACCCGCATCCTTACTGAGGTGTGATACCAATCGGTATAAATCAAAGAAAAATATATTTAACATTTCTACATCACTACTGTTCTACTTTCATCGTTCTAAATAATTATTTTAGCCTTAATGACAGATTTGAGTAAAAACCGTAAAGAGAGAAAAAGGAAAGCAAAATACCATAAGAACTGAATTTTCGACTTAGAATCTTTCTTATGGTAAGTTTTCTCTAGTACTCATGCGCACACAAATAGAGAGAGAAGCCTCAGTACTATTTTTTTTTTCACTCTGATTTCGTTTTTTTTTTTTTCCTTTCCTTTTTTTTTTCTTTGATTTATTTCTTCTTCACGCAAGGAAGAGAAGACTAATTGGGGGAATTATGAGATGAAGCACCCAGTAATAAACACGTGGCCATTGTGCCACAGAGGTGGTTCATTTTTTTGTTTTTTTTTTTTATTTTGTTCGTTTATATGTTAACCCTTAAAGTTTCAAAATTTGCAAATAGTCCCATAATAAATTAAAATAAAATATCATATTATCATGTGTTACACACACACACATAATAGAACCTACTTTGCTTCATGACCTTAGTTCACTAGATGTTATTATTTATGTTTTCATTTCCAGTTTGTGATAAGCTAATAACCTAGCTAGCTAGTGTGTTTACTTTGAGAGGTTTATCTTATCATTTAATTAATGGTTGTGAATGCATGGCATGTGGGCATCTATTGCCTATTTTATTTACTCCATCAGCTGTCAATGCTTATAAATATGTCAGCTTGGGGTCCGTTATATGATAAATGATATGGATATGGATCGAACCTTCATATTGGCCACACCACTGCTTGGATTTCAGATTATTTAAAACTACTGACAAGAATTTTAACATACACTATACATTCATCTCATAATATTTACAAAAATATTGTTCAACCCAAAAAAATTACAAGTATGAATATGATTTTCATCATTTAGATGGAGCGCTGAATTAAATTTAAATGTACATAGAATTTAATTGATCATCTCTCAAAAAGTCTTTTGACCTCTAAAAATTTAAAAATGTTTCACCAAAGACTAAATAACTTTCAAATTTATTCAAATTAAATATACACCCAGTTTTAATGATGAATTATAGTATTTTTAGTTTAAACAATAATTTCAAAGACATTGAATCAATATTCTATAAAATTTGCATGCTGGCCAGAATTATTCATATCTTTTTTTATGGTTGACGGTCAACAAATGATATAAATAATGAAAAAAAAGGTTATTTACAGAAGCCTACATACCATCGTCTCAAATATATTAATATTTACAACAAATATTGTATATTATTATATTAATTGTATGTAATTTTGTTGAGTACAATAATTATATACAAATCTAATCCCAGCCTAGCTTCACTTCTCTATCTAATATGTCATTGACCCATTTTAACTCACTCATGCTTCTTCCTTTTTTTTAAGCTACGTTTTACTATCGTTGCACTTCCAATGGGCCTTTTGTTAGTTTTAGGTCCTTTTTCCTATTTTATGTCTTCCCTTCCTTTTTCTACACAGTTACAAAATTCTTTTATTTTTCTTAGAGCATCTACATCCCTGAAACTATTAGAGTTTCTAATCTGACGTGGCAGTTTCTAATCCAGTTTCAGGGATGTGAGAGAGTTTTTTATTTAGAAACTATGCAGGAAAGTTTCTTATTAAGAAACTGTTTATAAACTCTATGTTGGCCAAATGATTGGCTCAAATTGTTTCTCCTTTTTAATTTGTTGCTGACGTGGCTTAATAGAAACTCTAAAATGAGTTTCAGGGATGTGGAGGTTAGAAACTTTAGATGCCATAATTTCTAAAAAGTAGTTAACAGTTATTTAGAAACCCTTGTGAGTTTTAGGGATGTAGATGCTCTTATGTATTTAGATGCATAGAGAAGGCTGGGTTTTGTGTATCCAAGACTCACCTATCTCATCTGAAAGGCAACTAAATTGCCTCTCTTTGGTACTTTTCTTCTGGATAAACCTGCATAACAGTTGTACCAATCAATATTTAGCATACGCTACTTGTCTGTTAATTTTTGTGTTATCAACAGAAAATTTCGAGTTGTATGAATCTGCTAGTGTTCATAAGTGTGTAATTGTAAAGTTTTGTTGGTGTTTTTGGGTTCATCATCACCATAGCTTTTAAATGTAATACTTATTGAGTTAGGCTATGGTGATACACATATTACGGATCGACCCATGCTTTGGATCCATATCTCTATTTTCAAAGTTGAATCAACTGATTCGAACAATTAAACACAATCTTCATATGAAAATGTATTTACATACAAAATTTCACGTTTTAAAGAATTTTTTTACTATTTTTTAGATAGATAGAAAATCACTTTTTTTGGATGGTCCAGAATTTTCAATTCAAGTGATTTTTTTACCTATCTAAAAAAATTAGTAAAAAAATAAAATCTTAAGAATGTAAAATTTGATCTGCAAGTATATTTTCGTATGAAGGCCATATTGAATGATTCAGATGGACTGGCTGAACTTTAGAAACCAAGATATAAGTCCATAACTGAGGACTGTTGTGTAATATGCAGAGTAGAACTAGGGTGTTCTTACGCTCACCAAGCATCTTGGTGAGGTTAACTCCAAAACCTATCGAATTGACTTCAAATGACGAATTCAAACTGTTGAAACTGAAATACTATAAGAATGATGCGTTTACATGCAAAATTTATATTTTTTTTAATTAATTTACTTTAAAATCAAGCAGTTAAAAAATAATGAAAAATGAACGTATTAAATTAAATTATAAGCTTTTTTTTTACAACTTGACTTTATGCTAAATTAATTTTCAAACTTATAAATTTGGATGTAAACGCATCACTCATGAAGTAGATCACTTTCAACAGTTTATAATTGTCGTTTGATGTCAATTAGAAGTTCTTGAGTTAAGCTCACCAAAGATTTGATGAACTTAAAAACACCCTAGCTAGTTCTAGAAACTCTTAATACGCATATTCCCATAGCCTCACTCATGCTTCCTTCTCCTTTAAAATTGGGGGTTCCTACCTAAAGCTGGAGGTGGTCACCATGGAAACTAACAGTTCTAACTTTTAGTTCACCTCGACTGGTCGTGAGCTCATCTAGTCTTTCTTTTTCATGGATAATTTTTTCAATCAGGAAAAATCAGAATTATGCCAGTTATTTGAATCTAGTATACACAAAGGCTTGGATTTTTTCAAATGTTCACGATAAATGCTTAGCTATAAATCTTTTCTTTACTATAATTAGTTCTTTTTTAGGTACAAAATATTTTAGGTAAAAATAGAAACGAGATTGTTATCCTTACCAACTTGATTTTGTTGCACCCGGTATAAACATGCATGAACCATTTGTTGAAGTATGTGCCCGGATAGTCCAAAATCTCGATAGTGAGCTCTAGGATCTCTGAACCCCATTATCCTCGTCTTCGCTATCCTCACTTCCCATCTCTGATGCCTTGTCCTGTGCACAGAAGAGATGTAACCTCAGCATGAATTATCAGTCCAGGAAGGGAAAAAGAAAAAAAAAAGGGAAATGATTCTAACAGATGAAACATGTACTGTTTACCAGTACAATGTCTTAGTACACATCTTCGGTCCATTATATAACTATACATTATGCAAATTTTACATTTTTAAATTTTTTTTTACTATTTGTTTGGATAAGTACAAAATTACTGTCTTCAAAAGATTCTCGATCATCGAAAAACAGTGATTTTATCCCTATTTAAAACAATAGTAAAAAAATTTCAAAAAATATAAAATTTGGTCCCCGAGCACATTTTAATATGAAGATCACGTTGAGCAGTTCAGATTAACTGTTTGGGCTCCGAAAATTGCAAATAAGGATGTGAGACACAATTGAGGCATGAAAGACATGAGGCATTTTGTTGGATTTAATAAAGGGTACGCCCATTATGGGAAACTAAAAACCCGACCCGTTATGAATAGATGCGAATCCATTATGAAAAGGTGCATTAGTTTTATATAAACCATCCATACCTGTGTCTCTCTCTCTAATAATCAGAAAAACGTGTGAATAGTAACAGCCAAAATTAGAGAGAAAAGATAGAGAGCACCAAGAAGCACTGTTAAGGATTGAAGGTTTTAGGTCGTAGAAAACGCAGGGCTTCCGGCTTCGGCTTGTGATTCCTTGCAGAACCAGTGATACTGCTACACTCGCAAGATCCGCTTCCACACGAAGATTAACGGAGTATTTTGTAAGTTCTATCCGTTAAATAACAATGGTATCAGAGCTTTTATAGCATGTATTCTGGTTTTAATAAATAACACGAATTGTTCCGAAAATTAATTTCATGTTTAAGAAAAATAGAATAATTTGAAATTATAAATTTTTTTTTTTTTGAAATTTTTTTTTTCTATATCATGGTTAATTTTCAGAATTAATTTACAAATTTTTTTGTAAATTTGATCAATTTAAATACGAATTTTATTTTTAAAAACGGATTTAATTGTATTCATTGTTTTGGAGATGTTTTAAGTGTATCTTTTGGAGATGCATTGCAAAATAGTGATGTTGTATAGTGGAAATGGGAGATGCAAAGCAAAACAATGCATTTTTAGTTTATTATGGATCTAATACAACTGGTTGGACAATTTTTTAGTCCAAATAAATCACAACCGTCCAAAGAACCATTTTTTCTCAAGAATTCTCGGAACTTGATATCATACTTGGGAACACATGAAGGTGAATCTAACCCACAATGAGAGTATTAAAACTATCAACGATGCAGCAAGGCATCTGGAACTTGAGGAAGATCGTATTGAGGCATCCAAGCCTCAAGAAACTGAATCTGCTGTGCATTTGGCTGGTTCAAGCTCTCATGGACGGCAAGTCCAGAAGCGTAAGTCAAATTATGGTCAGAAGGGCAAACAAGAGAAAAAGCATAAGGTTCAAGATCGTGGCAAGGGAAAGGCTTCTCAGAATTTTAAGAAGCATAATAAGACCAAGATCAAGTGTTTCAATTGTGGCAAGAAGGGTCACTATGCTCGTGAATGCAAAGAGCCCCGCAAGGTACAAATTATAGAAAAACTTTCATATTTTTTTGGATTTGATGGTTCATGATCGGTGTGTACAATTTTTATACTTCTGAATTGTACAGAATCCATTTCTAGTTCAACCAGCGCCAATGGATGGGTCCATTACTGTTTGAAATGGAGAGATTGTATGCACCGGTTCATACTAAATGGACTTGGTCCATTTCGGGATGGTGAACCGCGAAAAAAATCCATTTTGAAGCCGCTGGGGCTTGAACCCGGTTGGGTCTCTTGGGAGACAATGATCTTACCACTATGCCACATTCTATTTCTTGTTCTATTATTCTTTCTATATATTATATATACTATTAAACCGAAGTTGATAAACTTTTTCTATGCAACGGGAATTTGTTGTTTATATATATTATATATTATATACTATATTATATCTATATATTTTTTTTAGCCATGAATTTTTTTTTGGTTGTACGGATTTTTTTTTACAATCTGTTTACATAATTTTTTTTGTTTGTTGAAATTATATATTAATGTATAATTTTCAGTGGGAGTTTTGCAAAGCGAATAATTAATGATAATAAAATTTATAGAATTAAATGATGATTGTGAAACTTAGTGATCTTTCGATTTTAATCTATAAGTATTATTATTATTAAATTATTTCACAGTTATTGTAAAACTAGAAGTGTTATGCTAGGTATTAAATAATTTGTATTAAGCCATCAGAATTGTGATATGTCCTAACTTAGTTTAATTGTAATTTCTTAGTGAAATGGCATCTGCATCTAGGAATATTGTGGCAGAACTCAATAAGGGTGAAAAACTAAATGGCGATAATTATGAAATTTGGGCCATGAAAATTCAGTATGTCCTGGAAGAACAAGAGGTTCTTTCGGTCCTGGATCATATTTTAACCGAACCAGAAAAAGGTACAACTGAAAAGCACATTGCTGATAAGGCTGCATATGAGTCCTGGAAAAAGAAGAACTCCATTGCTCGTATTACATTGCTGAGCAGTATGAATAATGATGTGATGCGTGAGTTTAGGCAATATGAGATTGCAAAAGAGATGTGGCTTCCTTTGAAGCAGAAGTTTGGTGGAACTTCTGTTACAAAACTGAGACAACTCACCATCAAGTTTGACACTTACAAGAAGCGTCCTAATCATAGCATGCGGCAACATCTCAGGGAGATGTCAAATATGATTAGTGAGTTGAATGACGCTGGCCATGTTTTGACTGATGAGCAACAACTTCAAGCAGTGATTCGTTCACTTCCTCATACTTGGGAACACATGAAGGTGAATCTAACCCACAATGAGAGTATTAAAACTCTCAACGATGCAGCAAGGCATCTGGAACTTGAGGAAGATCGTATTGAGGCATCCAAGCCTCAAGAAATTGAATCTGCTGTGCATTTGGCTGGTTCAAGCTCTCATGGAGGGCAACGCCAGAAGCGTAAGTCAAATTATGGTCAGAAGGGCAAACAAGAGAAAAAGCATAAGGGGCAAGATCGTGGCAAGGGAAAGGCTTCTCAGAATTTTAAGAAGCATAATAAGGCCAAGATCAAGTGTTTCAATTGTGGCAAGAAGGGTCACTATGCTCGTGAATGCAAAGAGCCCCGCAAGGTACAAATTATAGAAAAACTTTCATATTTTTCATATGTTTCCAGTTATGTTTTTATTGCTGATTCTCATCCTTTGTGGACTGTAGACTCAGGGGCAATAGACCATGTAGCCAAAGATCGTGACTTGTTTGTGGATTTTCGTCGAATTCCGCAAGGTTCAAAATGGCTTTATGTAGGGAACAACTCTCGTGTACCAGTCAAGGGTATAGGCACATGCAAGTTGGATATGCGTGATGGTCGAACCCTCCTCTTACATGATGTTCTCTTTGCACCTAATATTCGATGAAATCTTGTATCTGTAGTTGTTCTTCTTAGATTTGGATTTACAAATGTGCGAAGAAAAAGGAATACTAAGGCAACTCACCATGCCATATACTCCACAGCAAAACGGAGTGGCTGAAAGGAGAAACCGGACTCTTTTGGAAATGGTTAGGTCAATGATGGCTCAAGCAAATCTGCCAATTAATTTTTGGGGTGATGCATTATTGACTGCTGCCTATATTCTAAATCGTGTACCTTCTAAATCTGTTTCTTCAACTCCTTACGAACTTTGGACTAATAGAAAACCAGATCTTAGTAATCTGAGACCTTGGGGATGCGTTGCCTTTGTTCATGATTCGTCTCATCAACCTGGTAAATTGGGTCCAAGAGGTAAAAAAAGTATATTTATACGATACTCCGAACATTCCAAACGTTATGTGTTCATTGGTGAACAATCGAGTGGGAGTGTAACAGAATTTGAGTCCCGAGATGTCATTTTCTTAGAAAATGAATTTCCAAGAAAGGGTGAGATAGGTCAGGAATTTTCTCTATATGAAGTAGAGGAGCAAGATGATTTGATTGTTGTAAATCGTTTGGTGCATATTCCTGAACCTCCAACAGTATCTCATCCAAGTGGGAGCAAGTCTGTAGATGATGCTGAGTCAATTTCAACACAATCACAAATTAGGCATAACAATCGTGCTAGAGTTCCTAAACGTCATTTTCCAATCGAAAATGAATCTTACATGATTGTCATGCAAGATGAAGAAGAGCCAAGAAATATTCGAGAGGCTCTCACTTGTCCTGCTAAAGAGAAATGGATGAAAGCAATGGAAGAAGAAATGGAGTCAATGAGATCAAATAGTGTTTGGGAATTAGTTGATCTCCCTGAAGGACGCAAGGCAATTGGGAACAAATGGGTTCTCAAGATTAAACGTCTAGCTGACGGCTCAATTGAGAGGTATAAGGCATGTCTTGTTGCTAAGGGGTATACACAGCAAGAAGGGATAGACTATGAAGAGACTTTCTCTCCTGTTGTAAGATTTACTTCCATACGGTTGATACTAGCTATCGTTGCTAGTTTAGATTTGGAATTGCATCAGATGGATGTTAAAACTGCATTTCTAAATGGCAATCTAGAAGAAGAGATATATACGGAACAACCTGTCGGTTTTGTTGCCGAAGGACAAGAGCACAAAGTGTGCAAATTGTTGAGATCCATTTATGGTCTCAAGCAATCTTCCAGACAATGGTACATTCGGTTTCATCAAGCAATCATATCATTTGATTTCGAAATGATTGATGAAGACCATTGTGTGTATGTCAAAAGATCCAAAGAAAAATTTGTGATTCTATCGCTTTATGTGGATGACATACTATTGGCTAGTAACAATAAAGAGTATGTACAAATCATTAAAGAATGGTTATCCTCCAATTTTGATATGAAGGATATGGGTGAAGCAGCATACATTCTTGGAGTGAAGATTGAAAGAAATCGTTCCAAGAAGATGTTAGCTCTATCACAAGAGCATTACATCAAGAAAGTACTTGAAAAATTTCATATGCAAGACTGTAAACCCATTGATACTCCTATAGCAAAAGGCGAAGGTCTTAGTTTAAGAATGTGTCCAAAGACTCCAGATGAAAAAACACAAATGGAAAAAGTTCCTTACCCAAGTGCTGTTGGCAGCCTCATGTATGCTATGATGTGTACTAGGCCAGTTATCAGTTTCGCCGTTGGGATGGTGAGCAGATATCAAGCCAATCCAGGACAGTCCCATTGGAAAGCAGTAAAAAGAATACTTAGATATCTGAAAGGTACTGCAGATTATTCATTGTGTTTCCAAGGAGAAAATCTGCAACTCATGGGTTACGCAGATGCTGATTGGGGAGGAGATTTAGATGAAAGAAAATCTACCTCAGGCTATGTTTTCTTACTTAGTAATGGAGCTATCTCTTGGAGTAGTAAGAAACAGAGTTGCATATCCTTATCCACAATGGAAGCAGAATTTGTAGCATATTCAGCAGCAGTACAAGAAGCAGTTTGGCTTAAAAGATTTTTGAATCACTTGGGTTTCGGTGAGAATGAAACTAACTCAGTGTTGGTATACAGCGATAGCCAAGCAGCAATCGCTTATACAAAAGATCCCAAGTATCACTCAAAGACCAAACACATTGATATTAAGTATAACTTCGTTAGAGACATGGTGGCGAGAAAGCAAGTTTGCATGCAGTACATATCTATACACAAAATGGTGGCAGATCCTTTTACAAAGGCAATACATAGAGATGTGTTTATTGGCCATGTGAAATCTCTAGGGTTACGTAGATTGTAGTTATATATATATTTTGATTGAACAGTATATATTATGTATATTTGTATTTGTGGGATAAATGCAATGAATACTATTTACTTATACATTTATGTGATAATTGTTACAAATTATTTAATATCATTATATTTAGCATAACACATGAGATATAAAATGAAAGGTATGTCAGACAGTTGATTGGACTTCTTACACAGGCAATCGCTTCTATGTCTTGGTAGGACATAGAAATAAGATTGATTTTAAGCTAGACATGATACAAAATGTGAGAGCAAGTGCTTAAAATATACATCGCCTTGATAGAGAATCAAGATAAGGTCATATGAATATATTATTATGACCGAAGGTGAAATACCCACTATTCACCTTAACTGTCTTATGCCAAGTGGGAGTCATGTTATTGAATTTATATGATAAGTAGAGTTGTGGACTCAAGTTAGATATTATGTATATCTGAACTATCACTTGTACGGTATTAGATTTTAAATTAGACATACGCTCCATAAGTAATGGAGAATAATACCGTAACATATGTTTCATACCATATGTGCAATTGACCAACAGGGTAACAGAAGATATGATATCTTCTTCTTTGTTGTGTGAGACCCGCGAGATCAAAAGGATCTCATAATACTCTTCGATTTTTTACTAAATACTTGAAGTTTCTTTTCAATTAGTTATTTTGGAATGTTACCAATGATCATGAATGATACGATCTAATGGAACATATCTGAATAGCAATTGAGTTGGAATGAAGAGATTCTAGATAAAAGAAAAGATCTTTTGAGTGTTACATTAGGTTATATTCACTGGTGCACCAATTATGTTTATGTAACATAATTGTGAATATATAAGTATGGTTGTATCAATAAATAAAAGAGATCCTGTAATACTTAAAAATGTAACTTAATGATCTGGGGTACTGCATATTTACTCTACTTAGATGTTGTTATACATACCTAACAGTTGGATAACAACATAGACTCTCAAATTAAGATATGCTGGTCACGGCCTATTTCCTTGTATGAATTTTAACAGAGATTAGAGATTACGTTCTCCTAGTTTATAGCGGGTATCCCATTTTGTGCGAGTGGGAGATGTTGGATTTAATAAAGGGTACGCCCATTATGGGAAACTAAAAACCCGACCCGTTATGAATAGATGCGAACCCATTATGAAAAGGTGCATTGGTTTTATATAAACCATCCATACCTGTCTCTCTCTCTCTAATAATCAGAAAAACGTGTGAATAGTAACATCCAAAATTAGAGAGAAAAGATAGAGAACACCAAGAAGCACTCTGTTAAGGATTGAAGGTTTTAGGTCGTGGAAAACGCAGGGCTTCCGGCTTCGGCTTGTGATTCCTTGCAGAACCAGTGATACTGCTACGCTCGCAAGATCCGCTTCCGCACGAAGATTAACGGAGTATTTTGTAAGTTCTATCCGTTAATTAACACATTTGAACCCTACTCTTGTTATATTTGTACTTTTTAATGCAATCGATGACCATGAGATACTGTACAAGATTACCAGTATTGATGATCTTAGACGACGGTACTGTCCAGACATGCCAGTTATCTCTTCATACTCAGCCGCATCCAATTCGTGGAGGTAACATGGGCTGAAGAATTTCGGTAAAACATACTGTCTTATTGCCACCAAAATGAAGCAAGGAAGTGGGAATAAAATACCGAATATTGGTATCTGGGTTACACCAAAACATATCATGAAGTACACGAGTTGGAAGAATGTAAATGTCGCTATAACCTTGAATGGCACTGACTCAATATAGGATGCATGGTCTTCTTCTAGAATCCTATCCAATTTGTTTAAAATATTTAAATGAGAAATTAATAATCAATAGTAAACAAATTGGATAGGATATGATTATGGTTTAGGGCTTAGGCATCATACATTGGATTGATTATTTCTCTTATCGGATAGGATTAGGGTTTAGGGTTTAGGGCTTACTCTCTGCTCATTGACAAGCACCGGCAGATTGGCCTCTATGTGCTTTTCTGGATTGAATGCTCCTCTGTTTGTTTCGTCTCTCCTTGCTTGTCGCCTCTCATGACAGCATCCCTTAGGCCTTAGGGATTTTAGATCTTTTGAGGCTGATCCAGGCTGCACAATGTAGGGATTGAATGATTTCAGATGCTAAACACTGTCTTTTCCTGCTAAGTTTCCCCGGATGAGTAGAAGATTTTGTTAATTTATGCTTTTAGATTATTCATTATGTGGTAACTTTATATTGTGCAACTGAATAAGAATTATTTCATAACTTCATAAATGCTTTAAGGGGGAGCTATAGAAAAGTTTTATTTTGGGGTGAAAAATGTAAAAAAAGGAGGGTTCAACTGCCTCGTGTCTTTCATACCTCATCATGCTTTACATCCTTTATCTTTCTTGTCGAAGTCCAAACAGTCGATCCTAACCGCTCAACATGAATTCTATATTAAAATATGCTTGGTAGCCAAATTTTATATATTTTAGAAACTAGGTACAAAATCACTTTTTTTGGATGGTCTAAAAACAGTGATTTTGTACCTATCTAAAGAAATAGTAAAAAAAATTTCAAAGAATATAAAATTTGGTATCCAAGAACATTTTAATATGGTGATCATGTTGAACGGTTCGGATCGACTGTTTGGACTTTGTAAATAGAGATAAAAAATGTGAAGCATGATAAGGTATGAAAGACATGAGGCATTTTAACCCTCAAAAACTAAAAAAATGTAATAGGTTCGAGAAAGCTGTACCCTCATTTAATGAGAAAAAAAGGAGAGCTCCCAATGAAGATTAAAGCATTCAGTTCTGCAGAGAAAAGCTACTTACAGTTAGTCCCTTCTCCAACTCAAGGTAATTAAACTTGTTGCATCCTCCGATAAATTTCCTCATTGCTTGCACTATTCCTTATGCAATCTTTCGCACTTTGTATCATCTTCTTGGGTAGTACCTGAGCACATGTAATTGACAACCCCGGGATAAGTTTGATTTGATAACCTTGTGTAGAGATGAAAATGCGAACAGCCCAGCAGCTTGTTTCAGTGAAAGGTGGAACCGATGCACAACTTTCTTATCCATCAGTTCAAATTGTTATGTATGCCTCTCATCATATATTTTCATATATTTTCATGAGGTTTGATTTAATTAGCAGGATGTCAGAATAGTAGGTTGTGTTTGGCAGGCTATATTAAGGAGGAAGAATATAGTATTTTAGCATAGGGCATTTTATGACGTGTCATTTATATGGTTCTTTTTTTAGAGATTTATATTGTTATAAATTATGTTATTTGTACTTTATGTAATAATGAAGTCAAGAATATATATATATATACAATCAAGCTTCCTTATAAAATTATATCTCTTCTTTGTGGCCTCCTCTCGGTCGAAACCCTAACACAAATATTAATCATATTACAATTCCATTTATATTTGTGTTTAGTGCAAGACAATGAAACAGTATGGGTCTGAATAAAAGCAAAAAATAGCTGGACATGCCTTTGCAAAATGCACCAGATAACTAAATATGGCCTTGAACAACAAGCATCTAATCAAGCAAAGAGTTGGCTGTTACAATTTATTCAAACCCTTCAAATTATAAGGCTTATAAAAATTCAGAAATATCGAGTACGGCTAACGCGCTTCCTCTAGTATATCAACAATATGCTTCCGGTCTCTAAAATCTATTGACTCGGCTTCAAATGACAAACCTAAACCGTTCAAACCATGTCCTTAACGAGAGCTTCGTTTTCATATAAAAAAAATTTAAGTTTCGAATTTATTTACTATCAAGCCAAGCGGTCAAAAGATGTGAAAAAAATATTTATTTACATATTTCTCCATTTTCAAAGTCCGAATAGTCAATCCGAACCATTAGATGCGATCTATATATTAAGATGTGCTTGGAGATCAAATTTTACATTTTTTGAAATTTTTTTACTATTTATTAAGCTACTTTGAAAATCGCTGATTTTTCATTTTATGGATCATTGGATCAGCGATTTTCAAAGTGGCTTAATAAATAGTAAAAAAAATTCAAAAAATATAAAATTTGGTCTCCAAGCACATCTTAATATATAGATCGCATTTAATGGTTCGGACTGACTATTGGGACTTTGTAAATGGAGAAAAATGATTTGAAAGATATGGTGCATTTGAGTGCATTTGAACCCTCCTAAAAAAAATAGTAAAACATTTTCCAAAATGTATAAAAATTGGTCTCCAAACACATTTTAATATGGAGATCATGTTGATCGCTTCAGATGGGCTGTTTGCACATTTTAATATGGAGATAAGAATGTGAGGTATGATTGAGACATGAAAAACACGAGTCACCTGAACTCTGCTCCTAATACAAACAGATTATATACAACCTCCCACTTAACTATAATTTATTTTCAAAAAGTGTGGTTTTGCTTTTTGAATATATATGCCCGTACTTACTCCAGAGTATATTTGGTCTCAGTCAGCTTAAAAACAGAACAAAAGGCCATGTACATACCAGTTCCTTTACTTAGTTGCTCTCCAAAGGCAATGACAGGAAGGGCCGAGGAAAAGAAGATGTACATAGTTGGTGCCAATATCCTTCATTTTATAACCAAATATTTTTCAAAGAAACAGTGTGAAAATATCATTACTTTTTTACTATAAAGATTTTGAAAATAATATAGATAAACAAAAACCTGAAGCCAGAAGGGCAGCCACCCCACCAGTCTTGCCAATAGCAGCTCAATCTTCCATTGAAATCTTTTGCAATCCCGCTTCCGGGTTTGTCTCTTCTATGATCCATTCCCAGAATAAATATTTTTTTCAAATTCCATACCATAATCGAGGAGAAATATGTGAAAAAGAAGGCAAACTTTTTTTCTTTTTCCAAATTCTCTAATGTTGAACTTGGTGTATGACCTACTGTTAAAAAGTATGCATGAAAAGTAGGAAAAGAAAAACACCAGACAATGGATGTTTATTTTAAATGAAAGCAATTACGAAATAGGCAGTGAACTTCATACTCTACAAGTTGACACATGATGTAGGAAAATATTCTACAATAGAAGCAAATATTTGTAACTTGTATATCTCTAGAAATTGGTCCATCGAGTGCAGAATTAGCTAGCAAACAGAAGGGGGGATTTACATTTAAAGTTCAAAAACTTCAAACCAATAAGATGATGAGCATGTTTTAGTTAATTGCCTTGGGGGTTTTGATTGTCTTCGGATAGTTGTTTCTTTTGATTTGTGCTAGCATTTGTGAGGCCGGTGCTTCTACGTTAAATGAAAATATACCGTACTTTTGTGTAATTTTAGGCTAGCTAACAAAAAAAGATGAATCATAATAAGTAAAAAGAAACTTAAATTCATGAACCAATAACAAATACAAATATCAAATCTACATTGCCTTTCCAAATTTGAGACTCAAAACGATAACAAATGAGATAACAAAAGATGGAGATTGCGACTAAAACGCACAATTCTCCATCTCAGTCTCAATAATGTACAGGAATGAATAAATGCTTTTGAAAACAATCGAAAGGTGAATTTACATAGGAATATTAAAAGCGAGAATGATGCCTTTGAATGTGCTACGAAAGAGGATAGGTCTAAAGGTGGTGGTAACAACAGGGGATAATGGAAAAGAAATGAGGAACGGAGGCGCGTTGATTGTTGCTCGCCTGAGAAGACAGGCTCACTGGCCTCCTTTCTCCTTTATTTTAATTTTTGAAAGAATGGCTGGCCTCCGTACCCGCATTTAAAACAAAAGCAACTGCAGGGATGTGGGAGTGAGCCCGATACTCTGAGGTAACTCGAATTTCAAAATTTGATCCGAAACGTCCGATAAGAATCGGGGCCAAATCTGGCCAGAGGTGTAATGCCCTGGACCCTTTAATATTTGTGCAAAAGCCGATTTAACTGTCCGCCTGAAAGCACAAATTTTTAGTTACCACAGGTGGGAGTGGCACAATCATTTGGCTGGCACAAAATTTTAGTTGTCCAGGGACCCCGAAGCGAATGCGACACGTGGCACGATCATTTGGCTGGCACAAAATTTTGGGGATTTTTTTAAGTTGCAAAAAAAAAAAATTTAGCTCAGTATGAACAGTACCGATCCAAACTTTGATATGTTTTAAAGTACTGATCCAAACTTTGCAAAAAAAAAAAATTAGATCGATATGAATAGTACCGATTGTAACTTTAAAAGAAAAAAAAAATTAGATCGGTATGAACAGTCCCAATCTTAACTTTAAAAAAAAAATTAGATTCGGTATAAACACTACCGATTTTACTACTTATAAAAAAACAACTGTACTCTTTCTGTTTTCCTATCTTCTTTTCTATTAATTACTACTAATAAAAAATTTCCCAAAATTTTAGTTATCCAGGGACCCCGAGGCGAATGCAACACGTGGCACGATCGTTTGGCACCAATCTCCAAGCGTCCACTCAGAACCCCAGTAGGCCAGTATCCACATTAATCTGGTCACTTACTGGACACGAAGCGACATTATTATTTGAATTAGCCATCCTCCATAATTAGAGCGGAAAAAAAATGTTTTCTTGACTTTAGCTTTATATTGTGTTGTGTCGTGATAAAATTAATGTTTTATATTTTTATGTGTTGTGTTGTACTGTGATTAAAATGTCAAGAATTAGTCACACCATGTGAATCACATTGTGCCAAAACATATAATGACCAAATGTGACTCGTGTGACTATTTGATTATAATTTATATTACTTTATTCAAGGTTAACCATTTATTCAAGATCTAACAGTTATTATTACTCGTGACTCACGTGATCACGTGCCGTAATTAAATATTTCGCGTGTCGTGTTGTGCCGTGTCAAATTTTTAAAAGATAATCATAGCACGGGACACGCAAATCATGTCATATAACTAACACGCGTACTGTGTCGTTCCGTGTCGTAATCATATATCGTTATATGACGGAGCCGGCTTCACCGTGTCATTTTTCTCACTCTATCCATAATCACAAGGTTTCTCAATGATATTTAGTCTTTATTTATTTTTAAGTGCCTCTCCGAAAGTCCGAATTATATTCCTATATTTTTGAAATTACGTGGACAATATGTTATTTATTTGACACTATTAATAAAATTTATGACTTTTTCCATTTATTTTACAAAAGATTTTGGTATATGTTTGTATTATAAACAAATAAATTATTTTTAAATTATATCCGTGTTATATTAGATTATAAATTTATATTTTTTGTTGAATTATTTACAATTACGAATGACATCCTCTATATAACCAACTACAACAAATTTTGATTCAGTAAAAAAGGCGAGGATGAGGTAGATAATATAATAAGTCAAATACTTACTGAGCCTATGATACATTGCAACATGCGGATTGGTCTGTATATAGAATTTATATTTTTGTTTTCAAAGTCAAAATAATCAATCTGAACCCTTCAATATTATTATCATATGAAAATATACTTGGAGATCAAAATTTATATTTTAAAAAAAAAATAGTAGGTAGAAATCACTACTCTTGGAGGGCCCATAATTTGTTTATCAAGTGATATTCTAATTGTCTAGAAAAATAGTAAAATAAATTCCGAAAAAAATATATAATTTGATTTTCAAGTATATTTTCATATGATAATAATGTTGAATTGTTCGGATTGATTATTTGGTCTTTGAAAACGGAGAGTCGGAGATATGAATTCAATACACGAATCGATCCACCCATTGCAATGTACCATAGCCTCACTCAATACTTTTTTTAGAAGTGTTTAGCAATTAGAATATAATAATTTTATAGTCAGATATTCTTTTTTTCTTTTTTTTTTGAAATGCTTGATAGTGACTATCAAGTTATTATAGCCAGATATTCATAATCTATCTGCTGCTAGCACAAATTTTGATTCAGTGTGAAATCTGTATTTTCTTTTAAGTTCTGAATAAGTTTGAATTTGTGGAGGATAAATTATTGTCAAACATATTTATTTAGATACGGTTGTCATATGTTAAATGTGAATACGTTAATACAGTAAAATTTGTTCTTAATCTTATTAAACATGAATCAAATATAAAAATCGCAACATCAAAATGTATGCTGACATATTAAAATTCATGCTGATTGTAGTCCAAATGTGGTATAAATAACAAAATTATATTCTCATAACTAAAAGCCCACGGCGGCACCCGGCCCAATATCTCCATTGCTAGGCCCAAATCCGACAGCGCCAAAGTCGGCCTGAACGGCCTATAGCCCAATAAATGATAAAGATAAAGTTCAAGCGATATAAATTATGATAGTTTCTCGCAATCTCGCATGCATCTAATTTTTATGATTCATTTTTTTGACATTTTGACAATATTACTAACACTAAACAAAATATAAATTGTACATGTATTTCTTATATTTAACAGGTCTTATGTCAGATTTGTCACAATTTTAATAATGTTTAGCCATTTACCAACGACAAATTTATATAAGACGAATAACCACAACAATTAATAGAAATAAAAACTCAAAGAGAAAAAACAACCTTTGTGCTCCTTAAACATAAAAAAATGGATGTGGCTTCGACACTTACGCGAATATTGATATATTATGTATAATATGCTAGTACGAATTCTAATGCACTAAAAAGGGAAAATTATCTATAAATATAAAATTGCATAAAATTCACTGTTTTTGACATATTAAAGTTTTGTGCATAAATAATCATTTTTGATACATCTCTATTTTCTTATATTAAGCATGTAGATGTTATGATATGTCAATGACTATGATTAAAAGATGAAATTTCAGATTGATTATCAAATATCTGATCAAATAATCTATTAATTTTTTTTATTTTATACATCATTTTGATGTTGTTTTACGTGTAGAAGTCTAAATTTATTTAGACACATATGTCTCTCGAGTTCTCTCTATCTAACAGAATCTACACTTCATCCTCTTTTCTTATTTTTTTCAAGAAAATTTCCTAAACTTTCTTATTTAATTGTCAAATATTTAATTTTTTAATTGATCATAATTTCTTTCTATTTTTCTAAAATGTCATTCAAAGAATTTTCAATGATGTGCAATTACTGTTTGCTTTAATTGTCCACATTTTGTCCACAGCACTATCCATTCCTTGTTTAACTAGTTTTAATGGACACCGGTCCCACCTTCTAACTGACCACTTACTCTGCCTATTTAACATTCCTTCTGTGCCTCTATTTCCTTTCTTGAATTTCATTTTCAAAACTTTCCTTCTCCAATCAACTTGTTTTCTTTCTGAGGCTATTTGTTTCCGATATTTTTTTCCGATATTTTTTTCTTGCTTTACGGAGACAAAAATTTATGTATCTAAAATTCGATCGAACTCTGAAAATTCTGAAAAATTATTTTTCAGCTGTGAGGCTCGCGTTGATGAAGAAATCAAATTCTCTATAAGACTCGCGTTGATTTTGGAAAAGAAACTTGTGGAGACTAGCGTTGATTTCTTACTGGTAGAACAATGAGTTACAGAGGGTCGGCGCTTGTATTTGAATGATCTTATGCGGATAGGAGTCGATTTGTTCTGTATCTCCGATCACCCCTAGAGACATCAGTCTCTCTTGATTCGATTGGTGTGATTATTCTTCCTGTGGTCTTTTGTGATGCAAGCTGATTTCTGAATTGGTGGTGCTGTCTAATGAAGCAACATCACCGATTGCTCAAGTAATTGTCATAGGAGGTCATATGAAGCTGTTAAAGATTTGGTGGATTGTGGATTTGATGAGTTGGAAAAGTCGGACACACAATGAGTTCTTTAAATTTGCCTCTTCTATTTTTAAATCCTCTGTAAATTAAAAAGTTTCAAACATACTCTCAATTTTTTTATTTTTAAAAGTGATATTTTTTAACGGTTCTAATTCTTATAAAACAACCAGAAATTCTGATAGTTATAGATTTATCTAACATTCAGGAATTCAGAACCATCAGAATTCTTATCGGTTTGCTATAAAAATAGCCCACACACTATATACACACATTTTTTCTCTCCTCCTATCACAACACACTCAAACCCGATAAAAAAAGAGAAGAAAAGAGGAATTTTGGAGGCAATTTTACCATCCTAAACTCTTTAATTTTGACTTCAATTTTGATTTGCGCATATTTTGATTAAAGTTTGGAACTCTTTAGCAGAACTGTACAAAAACTTTAAACCCTAAAAATTCTTATTTTTTTAATGGATTGAAAAATAATTATTTTAGAAAAATCGTCTTTCTAGTCTTTTCCAAAATATTTACCAATATTTGATGAATCTTGAAGGAAATAGTAAAAATAAGGTCTTCCCGCCTATTTTGTTTTTCCTTCAAATTTTACCGGAATTAAATGCAACTCTTTTATAAAAAAATAATCTCTTCATTTAGTGTCTTTTTATTTGAAAAATCAATGGCTCCACTGAATGCCCACAGATCTCGCTTTTAACTTAATATGTATTATTTTATGAAGCTTTTTATATTTTTTTGAAAATTTTCTAAATTAATTTAAAAATATATTGTCACTATATCCATTATAAAGGAATCCCCACGTATTAAATTTTTGGAACTCCCCTCAATGATATATCTCACCAAGCTAGCGTCATCTATCGAATCTACTTTTGTTGGGCCTAAAACATAATAAAGTTTAAATTATGAACTCTTTTTCATTAAAAATATATTTGTGTCTGTTAACATTTTTTTTTTAAATATTGTATTTCAAAAATATTATATTTTGTATTATTCAACCATTATAAATAATTCCGCCAATCTAAGATGTCTGACATAATTTTCGACTTTCTCGTTTTTCTATTATTGAGCTGCGAGCGCAGCAGAATATCAATTTCTTTTTAAATAACTGAAAAATTATTTTAATACTATAAAAGAAAAACAATCACTTCAGAATAGAATTACAGAGTATTTTCCATATCTATTTTTCTGAGCAATATACCCTCATATTTTTTCTAATCGATATATTTTCCTTACCATTTCCTTATTCTAAGATTGTCTAAATATTAAATTGAAAGTAAGCGAATTTTCTGCAATCTTATGTCTTGTTTGCTACTGTTATTTTGATTTTCTGTGACACAAATAAATGTGTCAGGATGCATGTTCCAACATAATGTGATCAATCTCTTCACATCAGAAAACTTATGTACATGATTATATATTCCTTCCCGAGTAATAATCAACAAAGGAGTTTTTATTTATATTATTTCAAAGTAAAATTCTGGGTATGGATCTGGGTCTGGATCAGATACATAATTGTCATAATTCGAGTTGTGATATTCCGAATTTTGGCTACAATTGTCAAACCATGGTTCAACCGAAAGTTTCTTTACGTAGATGTCCATTACCTAATATCAGACACTTTTAGAGCGTGTTTGGATATCATGAGATTAAACGGGATGTGATGTAATGGGAATGAGAATTCACTTTTTAAAAAGCGGGAACCCATGAGTATGGATATGCACATAAATAATTATGAAAATATGCTGAAATAAGTGTTCGGTTATACTGTGGGATTAATTGTGAAAAATCATATTTTTCTTTCTAAAATATTTGGTACTATATAATTTTCTTTTTTAATAAATTATAAATAGTTCAATTAAATAAATAAATTAAATATAACATAATTTTCCGATTAATTATTATTTTGTAAAATATAATTTTCCAGACTTGTTAACCCAAGCAAAGGTAATCATGGAAAGAGGAGGTGATATACCAAGTCAAGTGTCTGGTTCCTTTGGAAATGGAAGAGGTTTTTTGGAGACGAAAAGTATTACGGGAGATATTTTGAAAAAGGTGATCACAGAAGATATTGTTATCAATCAAGAGAAGGTAACTGTCAAGGATGGTGAAAGAAACTAAGAGCAAGCTGTTATTGACAGGAGTGAAGGATGCTATCCCTCACAACAGGAGAAAGTGACAATCCTGCCTATTAGCATAGTCACCTATGTAGGGCCAAAAATGATGCCCAGTTCGTTTGATTCAAATCTGCAAACCAATAAGGATGCAAATATCAAGACTGCTGAGGAAGAAGATGATGTTGAAGCTTGGAGTAAACCAATTTTGAATCAAGGGGGAGTGTTGAAAGTTGATACAAAATTAGCTTTCCACATTTAGAATTCTGTTGAGAGTTGGTCTTAATTCTGCTCTTTATATTTGGAGTTAATTAGTCATGGAGCGTGTAGGAGTTAGTGGGTTCTATAATTAGTCAAGTAGCTAGGTTCAGTTTGTAATAGGAGGATTGGTAGTGGGGTACTAAATTTAGATGTTTTAGATTTAGACTTTTTGTTGTGCTATAAATTCAGCATGTTGTAATCAAATTTAATTAAGCAATATAAGTTAATTTTAGAATCAAATTTCTTCTCTTTGTTTCGTTGTATCCTTCCAAAATTTCCAACAGCACTAAAGGCTTTAGGTGCTCTTAATTAATTTAATACTATACTAAAGGGAAATACAAATAATTATGATTTTGAAAATCAAATTCTAAATCAGAAAACATGTATTGTTACCTAATATGTTTACTTTCATAAGTGATTGCAAAAAGCAAGGCGGTCTTAGCTTAAGTTTGGGCCTTGAGCTTTTCCAGCGATTTTCAGCATAACAAATGCCCTGTTCAAAATATGAGATGAACATAACCAAACTATATATATCTTTCTTTAGTTTGAGCCTTGAGCCTTGGGCTTTTGGAAATTTTAATTCTATATCAAATAACATGTATGGTTACAAAACATAATTTTTTTTTTTTTATCTTCAAAAGCCCGTAGTTGAAAGCCTTGTTAATTACTTACCAACATCCTCATTTACTTGATGCTCGTTTACGAAACATAATTTTTTTTTTTATCTTCAGAAGCCCGTAGTTAAGTACGTTTATGTTGATATACCCTCGCAGATAGTCAATTTTATTCTCACAGGTACTCTCCTATTCTTGTCGTGCATTCCTCTTACAGTGAAAAAGTAAAAAAATATGGTCGGATCAAATCATATGAAAAAGTAAAAAATATAGTCGCTTCATATGTCACTCTCCTATATATATACATTTTTGAAATAAAGTGATCTCTTTGATCCCCTGTTCCACTACCAAGTAATAAAGTGACTACTATGTGACTTCATTTTTTTTAAAGAATAAATAAATCACTAACATTAGTCATCTTTGGCCCACGCATGATACTTTCTCGGCCACATGATACGCAACTTAATTTACAATAAACTATTACTTAAATTAATTTTTTAATTAATTAAAACTAAAATGTGAATTAAATCTATTGACAAAATAACAGTTATATGTCAAAAAATATTAAAAAAAAAGAAATTCTTTATCATGACTCTTACTAATGCCATCACAGGAGAGAACATTTCTCTTTAATATACTAGGGGAAATAATGATGTAATAATTTAAATCTAACATTATTCACAAGAATTATCTTCTGGTTACTTCATATGTCACTCTCCAATATATATACTTTTTTGAATGAAGTGATCTCTATGATCATCCCTTCCACTACCAAGTAATAAAGTGGTCACTATGCCACTTTATTTTATTTTAAATAATAAAGTGATCTCTAACATTGGTCATCTATGGCCCATAAATGATATTTTGTCAGCACAATTCATCAGACTTGTATTTTGTAAAATTTATAATTTTTCATTCATTTTGAGTTAGGAGATGTATTTTATATCAAAATTCATCGTATATATGTAGAACCTAACCATGAATTTTACTTTATGGAATTTGCGCTCCTATTTTGTGGTCCAAATTAAAATATGATTGCTATTTTAATTGGCCAATTTGTCAATTAAATGACATCTTTGGCCAAGTTAATTAAATCTCAACTTTTTAGGGTACAATAGTGCCAAAAAAAAAAAAATTCAGCTCACTGCTAACATTGCATGAACCTATTGAGTCACACACAAGAACAATGTTAAAATCAAATTTAAATCCATAAATTAATTTCTGACAAATGTATTAGATATATAAAATATTTGACTTTAGCACAAATGGGAGAATTTTATAAATACACTAACATGCCATAATATTATGGACCTAAATAATAATTAATTTAAGGAATTAAATATGGATCAATTCTTATTGAGCTGCATCAATATGGACCCAAAATATCTGCTCATAGTCTGATTTGATTTGGTTCTCAACTAAATGGTGCAAATGAACAGAAACAACCAAATTGGTGTATGTTGTTTATAAGTATTCTTTGGCAGTTCATTTTTTGGGTTAATCTCACTAATCAGAATTCATATACATTCAAAAACTGTGAGAGAGAAAGAGAAACATAATGGGCTGTCTACTCGGTACTAGCATATCGATCAATAGTTGTTTGTCAACCTATTCGTGTGGATACTAATAGAGACCCAATTATTGTTGCTAGTATGTATATCCAACATGGAGAAAGAAGAGAAGAGATTGACTGCTCCTACGACTAGACAAAAATATTTGCTTCGTATATAGTGGTAAACTCTACTTATCTCGGAATTAATTTTATACATGGAATCTGAATTTCGGGTAGTGAACAAATCAAGATCTGAATCAAATTGTTGCAAATAAAACCTACCCGAATTCTCTACATTAATAGATCCAAATAATTTTGGAGAAACTAATTTCAAGCGACATTTCAAGTCATATAACATTACATAATATAAACAACCACAATATGGAAACATTATCATACATAATACGCTTGATTGACTTAATCTAAACAGACAATTTCTTTTGATTTAGATAAAAAAAAAACTTGAGAGCTACTTCGCTTCTTTAATCTTAAAATTCAAGGAGAGAGAGGAAAAAAAAAATCATCTGCCATCACCTGAGATTAATTGAGTGAAGGTATTACTATTTGTTATATCTGAGCAGCTCTCACCTGAAGTTGCAGTTCCATGGCTGACTACACTTGAAGGCATCCTTCTGACAAATGGGACCAATGGAAAGTGTGCCTGAGAAGTGCCGCTATCCTCTTGAAGCTGTAAGCAATACTCCAAATTCCATAAAACGTCTCCAATTGGAGGTCGATCCATCCCATATTCTTTCAAACACTTCTCAGTTATCTCCCCAAACTTTCTAAGCGAATTCTCTTTTATCTCTCCAACAAGCCTTGGATCAATTATTTCTTCTAATTGGCCTCGACTTAGCCACATCAACGCCCATTGAGCCAAATATATTTCCTCATCCCTTGGCAGGGATGGATCTATTACAGGTCTTGCACACAGCACCTCCAATAGCATCACACCAAAGGAATACACATCCGACCTGTCAGTTAGCTTTTGGGTCTTGACGTATTCTGGGTCAATGTATCCAACTGTACCTTTGACAGCAGTGCTGAAATGAGTCTCGCCTATAGAGGCACCCAACTTTGAAATACCAAAATCTGATACCATTGCCAAATAACCCTTCCCTAAAAGGATGTTGGTTGATTTTACATCGCGATGTATGATGGTTTGGAAGTAGCCGGTATGGAGGTAGTGCAAGCCTTTGGCTGCATCAATGCAAATCTCTAGCCTTTGCTTCCATGATAGAGATGACGATTCATTGCCATATAAATAATTTCTCAATGGACCCTTCTCCATGTATTCATACACGAGAATCATCTCTGAGCCCTCATCGCAGTATCCTATGAGCGATACAAGGTGGCGGTGACGAATTCGCGATAGAACTTCAATCTCGGTCTTGAATTCAGTAAAACCTTGTTGGGATCGGGATGAGGCCCGCTTCACCGCAACTTCAACTCCGTTGCTTAGTACACCCCTGTAGACCTTTCCAAACCCACCTACTCCAATTAAGTTTTTTTCATCAAAGTTGTCTGTCGCCATTTTAATTTCAGCAAAGGGGATGAGCAATTCCAGATCAACTCTAGGTGATGCACCAATAGTTGTTGCGCCACCTGATTTGCTGGAATTATCAATTGGATTGACACCTCCGGTCATAGGAGACCACAATGGGTGCGTCTCCTTCACATCTGGTGTACGTTTTTGGTGTCGTTTCTTAATTGAGACAACAACAATACATGACAATATCAGGGCTATGACAATGACACCACCAATAGTGGCTCCAAGAATAACAGCTCGAGAAATATTTTTACCGGCAAAAAGATTAGTTGTGCCACCGAGATTATTTACTTTGAAAATCTCCAATCCGTTAAGAAGAGCATTATTTATTTTACTACGTATCCTATCCATACTAATGCTCACTGTTATGTTTTGTGCACTTGTAACATGTGCAATAAAATCAATATAGAATGGCTCCTGTGGATTGGTGGTATAGTCAGATATTTTCAGGTTCTTAATAAGAGCTGAATAATTCATGATATAGACTATAAAAACAAGCCCTTCATCTAGACTATTGGTCTCTGATATAATATCACAAAAATGTAATCGAATAAGATATTGATACCCCGAGTCTACTCTGAAACTCCATGTGATGTTCATGTTAAAACCAGGATTGGAGACGAACTCAACATCAGAGACGTTCATTGTTCGTGCCGTTTTATAAACAGTCGGTGGGGCTATCTCCTCTGACCTCCCTTGTGAAGGAACATAGTGTGGGCTCGTAGACACTGATGTTTTATTAGAGCCATCAGCACTATAGATGTATAGGTCATCAGTAACCCAAGTTCGCCACATTGTATCACTCTCTGGAGTGATCAAGGGGCCTGGCATGTTTACCCGATACATGGTTTCCAGTGCCTGCTTGACTATGTCCCCACTTATTGTGGTGTCGCCGATGGGTGTTGGTGACGACCGGTTAAGCATCTCTTGTGGGGCAGTGAAGGCTTCTATAGCACTAACAAAAGCAATTGATTTACTCTGAGGAATGAACTGGACTTCCATGTTGCTAGAATCTGTCCAAAGAAAGAACTCCTTGATTGTGGGTGAAGTTGTATCAGAGACGGTGAAATTGTCGAGCAATATGTAGTTCAGAGCATGCACACTGAACTTGGCAGTTGACAATTCATAAGATGGAGCTGAAAAGGGGAGAAAGTGGAGGCGGAGCACATTAAAAGCATTGGGGTCCATATTAAATTTGTAGGTGAAATTAGAGTAAGATGCGCGAGCAGTGGAATAGAGAGATCCTGTAAAGTTATTGTTTGGATTTGAAAGAGAGATAGTGTTTCCACTAGATATGAGGTTTGAACCATCATCGGATTTGAAAATGCGAGGAGGGGAGTCATTGGAGAGATTAATGAACCTTGTGGCACCGCAGTCTATGTAGTAAAAGGTGTTTGGTGTGAAAGAAGTAGCAGTAGCAGTAGAGAGAAGGGAGAGCAGAAGGGAAAGGAGAAGAGGTGTTCGATGAAATGCCACCATTGGAGATAGATTTGGTTGGTATGTGCTCGTGTGGAAAAATAAGGGGCTAATTGAGGTGGAGAGCAGCAAATGGTGTGTAAAATAATTCATGAACTATAAAATATAAATAATATGCTCTGTTTTTGTTCGCACGCACTAATTGAGTGGGAATATTGATTGATTGACACAAAGAATATGAGGGTAAGGAATTTCCTGGGGGGACACGGATTTCCTGAGCCCACACACTTTATGAGGGTAAGAAATCTCTTTGTTGCTTCAGAATATATTCGTTGCAAAATTAAAAGAAAGCTTCCAAAATGGAGCCAACTAGCGCTAGATGGTTATTTACTTTCAAAATATTCCCCCGTCCCCAATATGAGGATAAGAAATTGAGAAAAGGTTTTTGTCCACAGCCTTCTGTCCACCATTTGTCCACAGCGCTATCCATCCCGTGTTTAACTAAATTTAACGGACACCGGTCCCCACTTCTAACCACTTAACCCTTAACCTTCCTTCCGTGCCTCTATTCTCATTTTCAAAATATTTCTTCTCCGATCAACTTGTTTCCTTTCTGATTTCTGAAGCGATTTCTTTCCTACGGAGATAAAAATTTCTTAATCTAAAAATCGATCGATATCTGAAAAAGGATTTCTTCTCCGATATCTTAAATTTCTGAGGCGATTTCTTCTCCGTAAAGCGGCTAAAAATTTCTGAGGCGATTTCCTTGTTTTCGTTGTTTCTCCGATTTCCTTATTTTTCCGATATCTTAAATCGATCGATATCTTAAATCTTTCTGAAAGTTAGTAAGTTATATCTGAAAAAGGATTGGACCGATTGATCGTGGAGCGCGATCGAATAGAAGTTGTTTTTGTTGAAGAGCACGGCAAAATTCAAATCTAGTAAGTTATTTCTGTTGAATTTGTTGTTTTCGTTATATGCAGTAACAGATCTAGCATTTCAAATGAAATATGGAGGAAAGAGATGATAGAGATGAGATATGGAGTATTGATCTGTTAATTTTACTGTATTGCCCCGTTAATTTTACAGTATTCATCTGTCATTTTACAGTATTCATCTTGTGGAAATCTGGAGGAAATAGATGATAGAGAGGCGATATGGAGTATTAATCTGTTAATTTTACAGTATTTCCTTGTTAATTTTACAGTATTCATCTTGTCATTTTACAGTATTCATCTTGTGGAAATCTGGAAGAAAGAGATGATAAAGAGGCGATATGGAGTATTGATCTGTTAATTTTATAGTATTGCCCCGTTAATTTTACAGTATTCATCTTGTCATTTTATAGTATTCATCTTGTGGAAATATGGAGGAAAGAGATGATAGAAAGGCGATATGGAGTATTGATTTGTTAATTTTACAGTATTTATCTTGTAATTTTACAGTATTCATCTTGTAATTTTACAGTATTCATATTGTGAAAATCTGGGAGGAAAAAGATGATAGAAATGCTTCTTACTCATCCGAACAATATTCAATTGAAAATTCTACTGTATACAAGATTCAATTTTACAGTATACAAGATTCAATTGTAAATTTTACTGTGTAGAAGATTCAATTTTACAGTATACAAGATTCAATTGAAAATTTTACAGTATACAAGATTCAATTTTACAGTATACAAGATTCAATTTACAGTATACAATATTCAATTTTACAGTATACAATATTCAATTTTACAGTATACAAGATTCAACCCAGTGTTAATAACCGCTAATAACTAACTCTAACTGCCTATAACTTCCTATAACTGTAATTTCCGAAAGTACAGTTTGAAAGTACATTTATTTTGTCATGTTGTGCAAGTTGCAATCTTTTTCTAACTATCATGGGACCACTTCAAATAGTTGCTGGATGTTTTATGATTAAGTGATATATTTTATGTGATATATTATATAATTATACAGCATGTAGAAGTAATTTTACAGTATTCGCGCAAGTCAAAGCTGTGGACAAATGGTGGACAAAAGACTGTGGACAATTAGACGCCTCACATGACATTTTACATGGCGCACACACTTTGTGAGGGTATGAAATTTTCTCTGTCCTTCACATGAATTGCGTCGGAATTGGCCGAACTGAATCAGAAACTTGGACAGTTTTGCCAAAAGCTTGTTTTATACTAAAAATAAGAAAAAAAATAATAAAAAAATAATTTGTCAACAACTTCTGTTGAGACAAATGATTACAATCAAATAATCCATTAATACAATATAATACACACTTTTCAAAATTTATATTTAAATAAAGTTATGCATTCTTATCGCAAAAGAAAACTTAGTGCAGTGGTAGGTTGTTTGGTTGACAATAATGACCGGAATAAAAACATTTGTGCGGTTCGGCCAATGGTATGACCGGAATAAAAATGTTTCGGTCGAAATTTGACTGAAATGGGACCGTTTCAGATCAAATTGGACAAAAAATTCACATACCATCTAACTTGGCCTGAAATTGATCCGTACAGCCCGATTTCGGTCCGGAAGGGTCAATTTTTCATTCTATCCTTCTATGATATTTTCCTTGTCTTTTATAATGATTTGCAATTTTACAATATACTAACACTATTACGTACTACCTATATTCAACATTTTTTATTAAGTAAAATTTAATTCAGATTTAAATACCAAGAAAATTAACATGAACTACAAGGTAATTTCCATTATGTGATTTGCTATCTTGCCATTATTAGATATTTGATGGAAAACCACAACTATTTGCAAAGAGGGGCTGGTGTTAAGTTGTCTCTTGCATTTTTGACTTGCATCTGAAAATTGATGCGGAACACAGATTTTTTCCAATAAAGGAAGAAGCAGTGAACACGGTGATATTATATAGATTTTTATCGACTTTTTTGGCTAAATATTTATCTTCAGGATATATAACTGATTTGCCATTTCCCCTAGGAAGCAAGGGTAATAAAATGCATGCAATAATTGAGAATTCCATTTGCTTGATAAATTTTTTTTTTTATATAATGTCCTTAATGATTGGTTGTATGCTGGTAAATGTAGGCAAGTGTGCAGCTGAATTGATACTACAATATTGCATTTGCAGAAATGTTATTTCCAAATTTGAGCATGACTTTTCCAATGCACTAGGTTCCAAATACAATATCAAGTACATAATGAGAAATTATTATCAATTTATCATTGCAGTGTTATGCTATCCTATGCAAAATTTCTTGATGCCATCACAAAATAGAATAGTTTTATTAATATTTCTTGATGTCCAACATAAAGAACATAATCAATTGAAGAACCCAGCATATATATAGAAGAAATAGGATTTGATACGACCATAATTTTTACTTTTTCAGGTTTGTAAAAGCAATGTATAACAATTATCTTCTCGTCACTTTATGTGTCACTCTCGAATAAATATACTTTATTAAAATAAAGTTATATTCTTGTCACTTTATTTTATAAAAATGATAAAGAGTTCACTAAGGCTAGTCATCTTTGGCCCACGCATGATATTTTGTCAGCACCTCACATGATATATTCCTTACCCATATCTTTTAGAATGATACGCAACTTTACAATAAACTATTACTTAATTTTTTTAATTAAATCAAATTAAATTGAGAATTAAATTTATAAATAAATAACAGCTATATGTCGAAAAATAGAAAGAACGAAATTCTTTATCAATACTCTTAATTTTTATCCTCCACCTGAGTAATAAAAATGTTAAAAAAAAAAAATACGAAGACAGACACCTGGCTTGTTGAAAAATAGAAAGAACAAAATTATTTATCATGACTCTTATTAATTTTATCCTCCACCTGTCTGATAAAAAGAATATAAAAATGCACATCTTTATGGAGTTGACTTGCAGTCTTCTCCCAGTCTGCACTCCACCAATAAAAGAGCACATCTTTAGTTTTTCTACCTTCTCTCTCTTTCGATCGTTTCAAATCAACACAATAGAAGAACCGAGAAAGAATTGGCAACTATTCAAGATTGAAGACTTGAAGACACTTCTTCCTTAGATAATACTTTCTTTTTCTGCTTTAGACTTTAAGAGCTTTCTCTTGTTCAACTCCAGAATTTGCACACTATTCTACTCTAATTTCTGAACTTACACAACTAAAACATGCATACTAAATTCTATTACATAAGGGGCTTATATAGTAATCCTAATGGTATAGCCAAGGCGGTAATGGAGGCTATCTTTAGCATTTTGAGGTTATTTTTAGCCTCTAATACTACAAATAACATCGTCATAAATAAACTTCCAATCATAGCAAGTCTGTCACGGCTGTAGGTTCGCCCTTCTAGAAGGTTACTGCTCAACGGTTGAGATTTAATCTAACCAAGACAGTCCACGGATACAATCCGTGTGCGGCCTAGGCACTAAGCCCGTATACGGCCTACTTCAATCGGCACGGCACCTGACTTAGTTGATTTTTCTGTGTTTTCACCATGTTGTATGTTGTGCACTTCGTGTGAGGTGTTGCATACTCCATGCGATGTCTTATTTTGACGCTTCTTCAGAATTAGTCTAAATATGACATTTTTTACTCTATTTTCGGCCTAAATACGCAACTTTCTCCAAAACCTGACAAAATAGCCTAAAAACACGTTTGCGATGAATAATTCAGAAAAATGGCTACTTTGCATACGCTTCTTTGACATTTTCCGTACTTAAAAGTAGTGATTTTCGCTATATAATTAATTAGCGCTTATAAGTTGTATTGTATTTGATATTACAAAAATAAAATACCTTGCAATTAAGAATGGACATTACAAATTTTTAGTTATTTTATCATCTTTTGCATTTCATAACTTTTTTTTTCATTTTTTCCATACTGACATGACCTAATTCGTACTGTAATGTTATTCTGCGTTCCAATAATCTGCACCCCAAATTAATTTATTTATCATATAGTTTTTAATAAAAGTATTGAAGTCTAATTATATATTAGTTTACAAAGTATATTTCATACTAATGTTGATTTCTTTTAAAGCTTATATGTTTACAAACTTCCTGTACTCTTTCAATTATTACGTGTGAATGACATATCCCTTAGATAGTGTGATTTATATATTTGGGATTCTCAGGATTATCTCTTACTTTCTCAAATTTAATAAGTGTAGTTGTGTGCACTATTCTGAGTTTGTCCCATCTAGAATTGTCACCAATTCAACAAAAATTTCAATTTTAAAGGTAATTTTAAAGAAAAGAATTAAAAGGTAATTAATCCTAATCATTTTTATTACAGAAAATATCTTCTAGTCCCATGCATGCAAATAATCAGTGGCAAACATCGCCTGAAAAGCATCTTATCTTATTTCAAAAATCCCAATGTTAACACGATCATTAGCATTAAATATTTTTCTCAAAAAAGAAGCATTATAATTAAAATTACAATTATACCATCAATCAATTCAAGCCGGGTGTTCATGAGTCAGAAAAACAGTTTAAAAAAGAAGCATTATAAATAGAGTGGATATGTGTAAGAATTTATTTTCATTAAATCTGCTGGTACGGTCATGAGTAAGAAAAATAATTTCATTATCTTATCAGAAAAGAATACGGGTTAAAACTATTTTTGTTACTAGAGGGTAATTCATAAATATAAAATTATATATATGTAATAAAAATTTGGCAATGCGTTTGTGCCAGTTGGTTATTACATACTCCATAAATAAAATAATTTAGTTGTTTAAATTTGCCTCTTTTTCTAAATCCTCCGTAAATTAAAAAGTTTCAAACATACTCTCAATTTTTTTTAAAGTGCTTAAACTGTCAGAATTCTGAGCGGTCCTAATAATTCTTATAAAACCATCAGGAATTTTGACGGTTCTGGATTTATTAAATAATCCGTCAGAATTCCTAGAGGTTCGCTACAAAAATACCCCACACAAACCCAACAGATAAAAAAAAAGGGAGAAAATAAGCAATTTTGGAGACAATTTTACAATCCTAAACATTTAATTTTCACTTCAATTTTTATTTGCGCAAATTTTGATTTCCATTAGAAAATTCTTTGAGAATATTTGGATTCAAAATTTGAAACTCTTTAGCAAAGCTGCACAAACTATTAACCCTAAAAATTCTTATTCCTTTTTCTGAATAGAGTGGAAAATAATTATTTTAGAAAAATCTTTTATTGTCTTTCCAAAATATTTACCAATGTTTTATGAATCTTGGAGGAAAATAGTAAAAATAAGGTCTTCCAACCTTTTTTTTTTCCTTCATCTTTTACCGGAATTAAATGCAACTCTTATATGAAAAATTAATCGCTTTTTAATTTAAATGCACACTAAATTAATGTCTTTTTTATTTGAAAAATCAATAACTCCACTCAATGCCCATATATATATATATAACAATTTTTGAGTTACAACAAGTTAGAATAGGCATTTTTTACATTTTCAAAGTCCAAATCGTCGATCCAAACCGTTAGATGTGATCTCTACAATAAAATGTGCTTGGAGACCAAATTTTACATTTTTTGGAATTTTTTACTATTTATTAAGATGGGTACAAAAACTAGTCAAATTCATACTATTGAATTTTGTACCCATCTTAATAAATAGTAAAAAAATTCCAAAAAATGTAAAATTTGGCCTCCAAGCATATTTTATTGTAGAGATCACATCTAACAGTTTGGATCGACGATTTAGACTTTGAAAATGTAGAAAATACTTGTTGTAACTCAAAAATTGTTGTAACTTGATCCCTCCTCATATATATATATATATATATATATATATATATATATATATATATATATATATATGAGGAGGGTTCAAATGCCTCCATGTTTTTGTGCCTTCATCATGCCTCCATCTTTCTCCATTATTTTCAAAGTTCAAACAGTCGATCCGAACCGCTCAACCTAACCTCCATACTAAAATATGTTTGGAGACCAAATTTTATATTTTTATGATTTTTTTTTTACTATTTTTTTAGATAGGTACAAAAATACTGCTTTTAGATGGTTCATATTTACTGATTTTGTACCTATCTAAAAAAATAGTAAAAAAATTCCTATTAATATAGAGATATATATATATATAGAGATAGGCTAATGTGCTTCCATAAGCACTTGGCCCGAAGTGCTGCCACCCATTTTCGATTTTTCAAAATCCAAACAGTCGATCCGAACCGTTCATCTTGTTCTCCATATTAATATCTGCTTGGAGACCAAATTTTACACTTTTTGGAATTTTTTTGCTATTTATTAAGCCACTTTGAAAATCGCTGATCCAACGGTGAACCCCTGATTTTACTGTTTGGCAAGCCACCGTTGGATCAGCGATTTTCAAAGTGGCTTAATAAATAGAAAAAAAATTCCAAAAAATGTAAAATTTGGTCTCCAATCAGATATTAATATGGAGAACAAGATGAACGGTTCGGATCGACATTTTGGATTTTGAAAAATCGAAAATGGGGTGGCAGCACTTCGGGCCAAGTGCTTATGGAAGCACATTAGCCTATCTCTATATATATATATATATATATATATATATATATATATATATATATATATATATATATATATATATATATATATATATATATATATATATATATGAGATAGGCTAATGTGCTTTCGGTAGCATATGGGCCGAAATACACACGGTCCAAATTTGAAATTTCAAAATCCAAACGGTCAATCCGAACCGTTCATCTTCTTGCCCATATTAATATCTGATTGGAGACCAAATTTTACAATTTTCTGAATTTTTTTACTATTTATTAAGCCACTTTGAAAATCACTAATCCAACGGTTTTACTGTTTTGTGCAGCCACCGTTGGATCAACAATTTTGTAAAATACTTAATAAATAGTAAAAAAATTCAGAAAAATGTAAAATTTGGTCTCCAAGCAGATATTAATATGGAGAAGAAGATGAACGGTTCGGATTGACCGTTTTGATTTTGAAATTTCAAATTTGGACTGTGTGTATTTCGGCCCATATGCTACCGAAAGCATATTAGCCTATCTCTCTATATATATATATATATATATATATATATATAGAGTAAGGCTTGGGTGCTATGGATAGCATAGAGGGCTATCGTGCTACGGCTCAATATTCGACTTTTCAAAATCCTAACGGTCGATCCGAACCGTTCATCTTGTTTTCCATATTAATATGTGTTTGGAGACCAAATTTTACATTTTTTTTTTAAATTTTACTATTTTTTTAGCTAGGTAGAAAATCACTTGATCTAAAAAATTATGCACCATTAAGATATTTGATTTTCTACCTATCTAAAAAAATAGTAAAAAAATTTCAAAAAATGTAAAATTTGGTCTCCAAAGACATATTAATATAGAGAACAAGATGAACGGTTCGGATCGTCCGTTAGGATTTTAAAAACTCGAATATTGAGCCGTAGCACCGTAGTCCCCTATGCCATCCATAGCACCCAAGCCATACTCTATATATATATAGATATATAGAGTAAGGCTACGCTACTTCACGAATTAAACTAGTTGTTTTAATTCGCTCTCATATCTTTAGTTTTGAAGTCCAAATAGCCAATCCAAACCGTTAGATGTTTAATTTATATTAAAATGTGCTTGGAGACCAAATTTTACATTTTTTGGAATTTTTTTTACTATTTATTAAGATGGTTTGAAAATCGCTGTTTTTTAATGGTGCAGAATTTTAATAAAAACAGCAATTTTCAAACCATCTTAATAAATAGTAAAAAAATTTTTAAAAATGTAAAATTTGGTCTCCAAGCACATTTTAATATAGATTAAACATCTAACGGTTTGGATCGGCTATTTGGACTTCAAAACTAGAGATATGAGCGCGAATTAAAACAGTCAGTTTAATTCGCGAAGTAGCGTAGCCTTACTCTCTCTCTCTCTCTCTATATATATATCGCTTTTAACGTAATGTGTATTATTTTATGAAGCTTTTTATATTTTTTTCTAACTTAATCTAAAAATATGTTGTCAATATATCCATTATAAAGGAATCCCCATGCATTAAATGTTTTGAACTCCGCTCAATGATATATCTCACCAAGCGTCATCTGTGTGCTAATTTGCTTCTCTTCTTATTTAAAAAAAATGTGTTTATTGTGCCTAAAACATATATAATAAAGTTAAAATTATGAACTCTTTTGATTATAAAGATATTTATATGTGTCTATTAAGATTTTTTTTAATATTGTATTTCAAAAATATTATATTTTTATTAGAGTAGAACTAGGGTGCTCTTAAGCTCACCAAAGTTTTGGTGAACTTAACTATAAAACTCATCAAATCGATTTCAAATGACGAATCCGAACCGTTGAAACCCGCCTACCTTACGTGTGATGCATCTACATGTGAATTTTTTAAACATTCGAATTAATTTAGTATAAAGTCAAGCGGTCAAAAAATGTTCAAAAATGAATGCACTAAAATTAATTTATTAACCTTCTAATTTTGACCGCTTGACTTTATACTAAATTAATTCGAATATTTAAAAATTTCACATGTAGATGCATCACACGTAAGGTAGGCGGGTTTCAACAGTTCGGATTCATCATTTGAAATCAATTTGATGAGTTTTATAGTTAAGTTCACCAAAACTTTGGTGAGCTTAAGAGCACCCTAGTTCTACTCTTTTTATTATTCATCAATTCTAAATAATTCAGCCAATCTGAGATGTCTGACATAATTTTCCAATTTCTCGTTTTGTTTTGATAATATAAAAATGATAATTGACCTGTGAACGAAGCATAATATAATTTTTTTTTTTTTGTAAATAATTAATGTGATCTCTATGATTACCACTTCCATTACCAACACCCACAGAAATTACAAAGTTTTACAGAAGCATGATCAAATCTGTTCAACTTCAGAAAACTTAAGTACAGGATTATATATTCCTTCCTTCCCAAGTAATAAGCAGGAAAGGAGTTTTTATTAATATTATTAGGCCCACAGAAACTCTTAGGATGGTACGAAATTTCTGTGGAGCGTCAGAAGATATTTCCGTTGCCCATGTCACATGTCTTTTGGAATGATTTACAAAATATTATTATTTGTATAAAAAATTTTTACTCAATTAAAATTAAATTGAGGATTAAATCTCCAGAAAAATATTATTATATGTTGAAAAAGGTAACCAAAAAGAAAAAAAACTGAAGACAGAGACCTGTGTTAGAAAAATGCATTTATTTAATGACTTGACTCCCACTCACTTACCCAATAATTAGCTTTTCTACCTTCTCTCTTTGCATCGTTTCATATGAACCCAACAAAAGAAAAGAGAACAGACTTATCAATTTTAGATCCATGGATCTCGGTGGTGTGATTTCCAACCTTCTCTCTTTGGCCAAAAAATTGCTGCCAGCTGTAGCCGCAACTGCCCAAGCTCCGCCTTCTTCCTCCTCTCCTCCAGTAGATCAAAACCACCAAATTGAAGCTGAATTGAAGAAATTGATGAGGATGTTGGAGCGTATCATGGCCACGCTTTATGATGCAGAGCAGAGGGAGATCAGAGACTCGTCAGTCAAGCTCTGGTTGAATGAACTCAAGGGTGTTGCGTATCGTGCAGAGGACGTACTGGGTGAGTACCACTATGAAGTCTTACGGGCACAACTTGAAGCACGAGATGCTTGTCCACCAGATTCTCAAAAAAGGAAGCTAATTCAGGTAACTTATTTAAATACTTTTTAAACATTTGTCTTAATATCAGGTTCAGGTAGACCCATATAGAACAATGTACCAGCTGGAAATGTGGCGTGCCATAGGATATGTCATTAGTCCATAAAAACCACATTCGAAACAACAAATATGTAGCACAGACCTGTACAATATAACTATTTTTATCTGTGTAAATGGGCAGTCATACACTCTCATGCTAATTATGGACTTTCCAGGTTCCATCTGGCATGCTTGATCAACTTCAGCAAATAAGAAGCAGCTTTGATGAGATTTCGAAGGATCGAATAGCACTTCAACTATCAGAGGGAGATGGGCCCATGCGTTGCAACAACGAATTGCAAATAGCTCAAACTAGCCACCTTGTAGTTCAGTCGGATATCTTTGGTCGAGAGAGTGAAAAAGAGAAATTGATTGATTTGTTGTCCTCTCAATGTGGTGGTGTTTCGGTGGTGACAATTGTTGGCATGGGGGGCATTGGAAAAACAACCCTTGCACAACTTGCCTATAATGATCAAAGAATCCGACAAAGGTTTGATAAATTTGGGTGGATATGCGTATCAGAGAATTTTAATATTGAAAGGCTCACCAAGGAATCATTCGACTCTATTGTAGGAAATAAGTGTGACCTTACAAATTTCAGTTATATGCAAGAGAAAATTCAGAGGGAGATAAGTGGAAAAAGGGTGCTTTTGGTCCTTGATGATGTCTGGATTGAGAAGAAAATTCTTTGGGATTTATTTCATGCTCCTTTTATGTCAGCAGAAGTTGCAAAAATCCTAGTTACTACAAGGAACGATCACGTCGCGCAATTGATACAAACAGAGCCAACATTCAACCTTGGGTCTTTGTCAGCTGAACAATGTTGGCAATTGTTCGAACATTATGCTTTCGGTGGAGTAGAGCAGGAAAAGAGTTCAAAGTTGGTAGAAATTGGGAAGCAAATCATGAACAAGTGTGGAATGTTGCCCCTGGCTGTGAAGTCAATTGCTAGCCTTTTGAGGCATGAGGGTGAAGAAGAGAATTGGAGAGATATATTAGAAAGTGAGCTATGAGAGTCTACAGAAGTTAGCAATGAGATATTTCCATCTCTTCAAATAAGCTATGCACGCCTTCCCACATATTTAAAGTCCTGTTTTCTCTATTGTTCCATGTTTCCTAAAGACTACGAATACTATGTAGAAGAGGTGGTGGAATTATGGATATCCCAAGGTTTTATTGTGCCTAAAGGTAACAAGACAGCAGAAAGGATTGGCTTTGAATATGCACTACAGCTGTGTCAGAGGTCCCTTTTTGAAAGAGCAGACATATATCAGGGGGAAATGGTAACGTTTAAGTTGCATGATATTGTTCATGATTTAGCACGAGTTAATTTGGAAAATAGTTGCTATCCGACTGAATATGTTAAGGTCCCGATTTTTCCTGATGTACCATACCAGTTGTTTAGAGCTGATTCTGTGAATCTAATAGATTCTATACCCCCTGACAAGTTCACTGATCTGCACACACTCATTACAGGCTCTTATTTTAAAATCTTAAACAAAACTGTTGATCTTTCAATGGCACCAAAATTAAGAGCTCTAAATATATTTGGATCTTTCCATGGCTTCAAAATCTCTTCCAGTATTGTTGAATTAGAATCTCTTTCTTCCATTGGTAATTTGAAACATCTTCGTTATCTTGCACTTGATTCTCTGTCCTTTGAAACGCTTCCTGAGTGCATATGCTCCCTTTACAGCTTGCAAAATTTAACTCTTAGGGGTAATCCTAATCTCAAAGAGTTGCCAACAAAAATAGGAAATCTAATGAGCCTAGAAGAGCTAATAATTCATGGTTGTGCTGATTTCGCTGTGTTGCCTGAGTCCCTTTGTCAACTCAAGGCCTTGAGGAATCTCGTTCTTCTTAATGGAAAACTTGAAGTGCTTCCTAGTGGCATTTGGAGCCTTACAAATCTTCAAACTCTGAAAATCTGTAATACTCGTTTGAGTTATTTACCACATGGCAGGAGCAAATTTGTAGGAATTCAATCACTAAAGGTAGAGCTCATATGTGATACAATAGGATGGTTAAAGGATTTTCCCAGTTTGGGAGGTGCTCTTTGTCTATATAATTTGGACTATAATTCCAATTTAATGGATGTCCAATGTGCTAACCTTGTGAGTATGCGTAACTTGAAGGATTTGATACTATGCTGGAGATGGGGTGGTTATTATGGCGAAGAAGGTAGTGTATTAGGGTTGACCATTAAACACGATGAGAAATTAGTTGTTGAAGATCAAAGTTGTTTTCCGGTGATGGCTAGTCTCCAGCCTCACCCTAATCTAAGAAAGCTAAAAATAGATCATTACAGTGGCAATACATTTCCAGAATGGATTGGCAGCCTATGCAAACTAAAGTATTTGAATATTAGTTGTTGTAATAGTTTGCAATTCTTGAAAGCAGAGTCGCTTCCATTAGCACTTGAAAACTTGGCAATTTTTGGATGCCATCAGCTAGTATCTATATCGGGAATGGAAAAGCTGAAATCCTTGGTCAAATTTTGCATTGATTCTTGTAAGAAGCTGTGCTCAATTTTTGGACCTCCTCTTGAAATGTCAATGAGTGCACAGGATGGTTCACATGGGAGCTCATTGTTGGGGTTGAGAAACCTTGCGGATGAGTGGCATCCTGTAGAACCTTGCAAAGTTGAGGTTTACAAATGTGGAGGGTTAGAGCAGTGGTGCTTGCAACATGGAATAGAATGCAAGGTATGTCCTAGTTCCTATTATTCTATAACAATTACCCAAATCTGTTAAAATATTGAAAATAAAAAAAAATCAATTAAGAATTTAAAATGGCAAAGATTCCTCAATCTCAGTAAAGTTTTTTTATTTTTTATTTTTTATGAATTCTTCACAGGGGCTGATTGAACCTTTATACACTATTGACTTTTCATGTATATATTGTAATAAGATTTCTTTATTTAAATTTTCAACACTTTTAGAAACTCCTAAAAGTACTGATTGTATCTCTCGCTATCAGTGTTTCAAAATGCATATTTAAATATATAGTTCAATTTTACTGTTTTTATTTTGTATGTTTGTAACTTTAACAAAGAATATAGTGATTACTGTCTCATTGGTTGCAGTCTTGTGAAGACGGTCCCATCGGCAATGGTATATAGTTTAAGGGAATGGTGCTCTTGCAATAAAGCATTACTGCATCACCTACAAGGTACTTTCTATTATTTAATTTGCTATATTGCCATTAGATATTTGATACAATTACCTTAACTATTATTTGCAAAGAGGGGCTTGTGTTTCTCTCTTGGATTTTTGACTTGAATCTGAAAATTAATGCGGATCACAGATTTTAGGCTCAACATTTACATTCAGGAGATCTGATTCACCATTTCCTCTAGGAAGGAAGGGTAATAAAATGTATGTAATAATTGTGATTTCCATTTGCTTCTTGTAATAAAATTTGTCATATTGTTCTTAATGATAAGTTGTATGCTGGTAAATGTAGGTAACTGATGTGCTGCTGGTAGAGCTTCTACAGAAAGACGACTCGCCGTATCTGAAGAGCTTCGCAGGCCCTGCTCTGGTGCACTGTAAGACTAATAAATTTCTTTTTCTTTTATTTTATTTCCAAAAGTAGCTTTCATTGTGTTGATAGTCCTTACAGGTTGGTTCAATACATCATGTGTAGTTCATACTATATACTAAGGAATATTGATTGCTTCATAAATCAAAACATACAAAACTGGAATTCACAAAAATTGAGGCACAAAGTTTAAATTATAACAACACTGATTGGTGTTAGAGGTAAATTCAAATAAAGGAATAAGTAATTTTTTCAGTTGAAATTGAATGAATTGAGCTTTCCGAAATCAGAGTCAGGTCATGAGAAAATAATACTCTGTTGCTGTTCATGAACCAGATTTCTAATTTTTCTTGGACCAATATATCAAAATCTTTCCTGTTGCTTAATTCCTTTGTTTTTGGTGTCAATACCCTCGAAAACTCTCTCTCTATATATTTTTTAAAAAACTCTTTATCTATGTGCATTGAATTGAAGTCCTGCACACATAAATTAATTTTCTGCTTTTCCCTTCTCTTTTTCTTTCTCTTCCTCCTCTAATTTTCTCCATCTGAGATTGAAAAATGGTACTGAAATAGGCCATTAATTTTAATTCCACTGGTAGTCAAAATCAATCTCAATTGATATCTCAAATGAATCGCTATCTTCAGCAATGCCCTCCTAGACCAACTCAGATAGTTTCTAGTCCCCTCAAGCTTGATGTCATTAGGCAGTAACTCTGTCCTCTGGATTACCTGCGCCGACTCTGGTATGGCCACAACTGTCTTACTAGAAGTCTCCTCTAGTTTGGTCTGAAACACCCTGGCCACCCCTCCAGGATCTCCTTCAATTCTTTGACTGCTCTTATCTCAAACACAACACAGAAACGAGATCAAACACAACTCAACTACGGTTTTCTCCATCTATTACTTACATCTCCAAGTTCATGTGCATAACGGAATGTCAGAGTTGTAGCATGACTCTCTACACAGTACAAAAAAAACAGAAACAAAAAGTTTCTAAAAATTAAAGTCAGCAGCAGATGAGTATTGCTAGTTCATGTGCATAAGAGAGAAAAAAAGAGACCTGGTCGCTAGTTGCTGGAGTATATCGCCAGAGAGAAGGGACCAGATCACTGAAGATAGTGACTCAGATCACTAGCTCGCCAGAAGAGAAAGAAGTCTTCAGCGGAGGAAGAATCACTAGCGAACATGGTTCAGAAAATCGGAATCGGAATCGGAATCGGATTTTTGACCGCCTAGTTAAAATCGGATAAATCGGCCGGAATCGGAAAATCAGATCGGTAAATCGGGTTTTTTTGGCAGAAGCCTTGTTTTGTAGCAAAAAAATAGGAAAAAATTGATAAAAAAAATTTATAAAAAAAAAATTGAATGAGGGCCTTTCACTAGTCATGCTACTGCTGAGGGCCTTTCATTAAAAAAAAAAAGAATGAGGGCCTTTCACTAAAAAAAAATATATACATATTAAGTTCTGAATAAGAAAAACATCAAGGGCCTATTTAAAAAAGTGCCAAATATTAGCACGGTGTTCATCTTCTCCTGACTTGGTGTTCTTCACTTCTTCTCCCTCTTCTCACCACGGTGGCTAATTTTCAACGCCTTTCGAAAAATCAAGTCTTCGGTGCACGGTGTTCTTCTCCTCCTGCACGACTTCGGTGTTCTTCTCCTCCTGCACGACTTCGGTGTTCTTCTCCGGTTCTCCCCCTTCTCACCACGGTGGCAAAAATCAGCGCCTTCTCAGTTCTCCATGGTTCGAAAAATCAAGCTCAAATGGTGCGTCTTCAGTGCCTTCTCCCCCTTTCGGGCTACCTTCTCCTCCTGCGCGCCTTCTCCCCCTTTCGGGCTGCCTTCTTCTTCTCTGAATCGACACAGAGGTGGATTCAAATGGCGCGATTTTCTCTGAATCGGCACAGAGGTTAGTCAAATTGAAATTTTTTTGCTTTAAATCGTTTGAATCGGTTCAAATCGGTGTAAATCGGACAAAAAATCGGAAAATCGGCCGTTTTTTTCACTGTTCATCCGCTTTTTTTGAAAAGAATCGCACCAACTTGAGAATCGGGCAAAAATCGGGTCGGTCCAGTCCGATTCCGAGTTGAATCGGAATCGGTCGATTTTACGAACTATGCTAGCGAGGACTCATCGGAATTGCTAGCTCCCTTAAGGAGTCGCCATAATCACCAGAGCCGCCTCTAACTCTGATATCATGTAGTTCAATTGGGGGTAAAATTAGAGTTTTATCCCTCTTTTCTATTAATGCATTTTTATAAATCAATCTTTACTATAATTAACTCAATATATGTCATGTAGTTAAATATGATAAATGAAAATTTTTGCCTCCAAGTATATTTACTAATTTCTTTAGGATCTGTACAGCTCCTCCATATAATCTATGTGAAGGCAAGGTTATTTTTTAAAAACAAAAAGCTGAAGATGAACACAGACACCTGTCTTTTAAAAATATAAAACAATGCATTTATTTAATGGAGTTGACTACCAGCCTGCTCCGAGTCTCCACTCCCTCAATAATTAGTTTTTCTACCTTCTAAATCTTTGCAGTTTACATCGTTTCAAATTAACCCAGCAGAAGAGAAGAGACTTTGCAATTTTAGATTGTTTCAAAGTGATTTCCAATCTACACTCTTCGGGTGCCAAATTGTAGCCTGATGTTGTTGCATCTGCGCAAGATGCTCGGTCTTCTTCCTCCGCACCTAATGAAAAGTTTAAGAGAAGGATCAAGTCTTGGGTTAGGGGCCCACAGTTCGGAGGTGGGTACTTTGGCACAGTTTATGAGGCGATTAGATAATATAAATGATGTTGTTTCTATTTCTATATTTACATCATCCTGGTCAGGCTTGGGAATGTATGCTCTAGTGCAGTACTATAACAAGAGAGAGAGAATGATTTCATTGTATTGCACTTTCTGTTTACATGTACACTGTCTTATATCATTCTAATCCTCTGATTACATCTAGCTAACCACAACTATCTAACGGTAATCAGTTACTAACAAACTATCTAACCAACTCAGTTACATGTCTTGTGTAATAACAGTATTCAGTCTTGAATCACTTGGACTTGGAATGGAGACGCCATTGTAACTCTATTAGCCCCCCTCAAGCACATCGGGTGATACACACGGTGTGCTTGGAATGTCACAGAAAGAAGGTCGATGCCAATATCTCAATGCCATTGTTCTTGCGATGTGAATCGTCAAGTTTGGGTCTCCTTGAAGGTAGAAGAAGGAGCTCTTTCGGCTCAAGAATGCTTCCATGTACTCGAGAGGCTCGTTTGAGTCCTCTTTGAAAAATAAAACAAAAAAAAAAATTGAATAGCTCATGGCTTAATTTGTGACAAGTACATGGTTTTAAGAGGCTTTTTAGCTCTCTTGTCTCATTTTCGAGAAGCATTTTGTAGAGAGAGAAGAAGAGAAGAGAAGAGAAGAAGGAGCCCGGCATTGGTTCGGCTTGTTCGGCTTGAGGATTTGAGTTGAGGAATTTGGAGGATATTTTTTTGTGTGTGATCTGTAATAGATGCAGGAGGTAGAGATGAAACAGTAGCTGTTTGTTTTATTGAAGGGGCTAGAACAAAATTCAGCGTTACTGGAATTAAAAAGTCAAGTGCTAGAAAATTATAATCTCTGTTTCAACAGCCCAGCAGAATGAACAAGAGTAGTGGGCTTCTTGGGCTTTCCATTAACCCACTTGGAGATGAAGAAATGAGGTTTCGTGAGGCGTCCTTGAATCCGTTCTCTCAGAACCGACTCGTCTGAATTATGAACCCCATTCGAGAGGTGAAATCAACTCACCATGAATTCCAGTGCGAGCGGAGGCGGGGATCTCCTCGAGGAAGTAATGAGAGGTGTGCTCAACTGTGAATCCGGCGAGCTGAGTCGATCGGCAATCAGAGAGAGGATGTGACCGTGGCGAAGGTCAGATGGCTGATGATCTGACGAGGAGACGGCGACGGTCTGGTGAGGTAAGGAGAGGTCGGAGATCAGTGTCGTGTCAGCTCACAGAGCTCCGTGTCAGGCGACGAGGTGCGTACCTCTACTAGCCTGGATCTGGCTCGATCTCAAAGTCAGCAGTGCGGCGCGTCAGAGAAGGCAACGACGGAGAGTGCACGGTTTTGGCGTCAATCCTCTTTGCCTCGATCTGGATCAGTGCTTGGCGATCTCTTCTGGTGTTCTTGATCTTGTCTGATTCTTGAACTGGTCTGATGCTCTGAGCCAAAACGAGGTGAAGACGGAGGATAGGCGGCGATCTGGTCGGATTCTCTCGATCTCGACTGATGCTCAGTTGAGAACTGATCTGGTATACACCGATCTGTTTCTTTTTTTTCTCGTTTTTCTTGTTCTGATTGATTCTGGGAAGAGAAGAGAAGTGGAGAATAGAGGGAATAGAGGAATAGAGGAATAGAGAGGAATAGAAAGGGTTTATTTCTGGAAAAAAAAAATGTATAAGCTGGAATAAGGGATTAGATTTGAGGCATAATTTCTGGAATAGGCGCGAGCCTAATTCCAGCTTTACCGACGCTCTGATACCATATAACAAGAGAGAGAGAATGATTTCATTGTATTGCACTTTCTGTTTACATGTACACTGTCTTATACAGACATTCTAATCCTCTGATTACATCTAGCTAACCACAACTATCTAACGGTAATCAGTTACTAACAAACTATCTAACCAACTCAGTTACATGTCTTGTGTAATAACAGTATTCAGTCTTGAATCACTTGGACTTGGAATGGAGACGCCATTGTAACTCTATTAAGTACTGATACGGGTCATTACCAACTCCACACCAATTAATGCTGAACAAAATGTTAAAATTACTTTGCTGACAATATTAGGCTTGGTAACAAAGGAATTTTTATTTGTGGACTAGAGACAACTAATTGTGTTTTTTACACTATATTTTATCACTCTCTACAGTGATGGATTTTTTTTTGCGGTTAAAGAGGTATTGATTGATCAAGGGATCAATGATCAGGAAAGCATCTCCCAATTGAAACAGGTCGGTGTGAAATTTTGAATTTCAAATGGAAATACAATATGTAATTGACCTTTAAGGCTTTAATATATTCTCAATTTGCATGCGTGGGATGTGCTGTGCTTTTAAAATTTCAGGAGATTGCTCTTTTGAGTCTGTTTGAGCATAAGAACATAGTTCAATACTATGGAACCAACCAGGTAAATTTTAGATTGTTACTATTTTGTATGCTAGACAATGGTGCAAAGTTCCAGGAACTTTTTAAATTAACTGGTATAACATTATACCAGGAGGAAACAAAATTGTACAATTTTTCTAGAACTAGTGAACAAGGCTCTCTTGCATCATACTATACGGGTTGGTGTATCTTCATGGAAGGAACATAATTCATTGGTAACAACATTAAAATTATTGTTAGAATATTAAAAAAAATGATTTATATTCTATATCTTAATTTTCATCTCCTCTTGGGTAGTGGTCGCTCACCATACCAAGTCATATTACTCTATAAGACATGCAAGTCCCAATAGAACGATATATCTCTCCGATCTGTATTGAATGTTATGGACAATCTTTCTTGTTTGGTTTTTAGGGATATAAAATGTGCTAATATATTGGTTCATGCAAATGGATCGGTTAAGCTCGCCAATTTTGGGTTAGCAAAAAAGGTTTGTGGACACTTTATAACTACATCATATTGCCGATTGGTTATCTGTATTGAACTATTGATTACAAAATATAAATGATGTTAAGTACGTGATTAATTATTTTGTTTAATTATTTAGACTCAGATGACCAAGATTAACATCCTGAACTCAACCAAAAGGAAGTGTATATTGGATGGCTCTGGAGGTATGTTTTACCTTGTGAGTTGTGAGTTGAAAAAGTTGAGAAATATTGGAGGGATCTTTTTTGCAAAATCTTTTTGTTTCATATGCATATCAGATATTCTCCTGTAGATCTTTTAACTTCTCTTGAATTATTATAATCAAATGCCAGAGTTGATGTAGATGTTCGTTTGTGTAATTGAGTTCTCTTTGTTCTTCTTTTTTATTTTCAGGTTGTAAACCCTAAAAAAACTTACGGGCTAGAAGCAGACATCTGGAGCTTGGGTTGCACTGTACTTGAAATGTTAACCCGCGAGATTCTTTATATATCCTAATATTGAATGGGTAAGCACAATCCTTTAACACACTCTCTCATTCACTCTCTGTTTTTTGTTTTGTTCCTTTTTGTTTCAGAAATTAATTCACAGTACTACTGCGGTACAGACATCATGTAACTTACTAGTCAATTTTTTATTTTTTTTATTTGTGTAGAAACAAGCTTACTGGAATATATGAAACAGAGAGCAACCACCGGTACCTAATTATCTGTCAAGAGAAGCACAGGATTTTATCACAAAATGTGTCAGAGTTGAACCCTGATGACCGCCCATCGGCAGTAGAGCTGTTAGAGCACCCATTTACGATAACTTACTAGTCCGTGCCTAATTACGGGAAAAGAATCCTCTCTAGATTTTATGTTTTGTTTTACTTATGCCTTTATATGTTTTTTTTTTTTTTTTATTCAGCAGACCCCAATATATTTTTTTTTATTTTCTTCTATATTTCTATGAGCGAACTAGCCTGGGACCAACACTTTTTTTACCAATAGAAAGAGTATTTCTTTTCATGTAATATATATGAATTGTTGTGATATATTGATGAGCTCATATTAGGAACTTAGATAGGCTCTTGGACCATGTCTTAAATAACTTGGTTCAGATCATATCAGATAACAACTGACACTAGTATTTTACAATTACCCTTGAGTTAAGAATCAATCTTTTGTTTAGTGGCAAAGGGCAATATCTTCCATGTAAGAGGTTCGACATCTGGATGAGAGGTCTTTTCTGAACATTAAATGCAACTTGATAGGCCATACTTCTATTAGAAAAAAAAGGAAAAAAAAAAAAACTTTTATTTTCCCCTGCTCTACCATTTTTCTCTGGCTTTTTCTTAAATTCCAAATGTGAAGCTGTTAGAGTCATTTGCCATTTTAATTTCAGAACTAGAGACAGATATTGCAATTCATAGGGCGCTAAATGTATTCTCATATGGTTTACACTTCTGATCAAATTAATCATTTCACTTCGGATCTCATTTATTTGCGAAACTATTGTCAAGAAGAGGCCCAACTTGTACCCATTTATAAGGCTCAATTATCCATGTATAAATGGATCTGTATTGGGCCCAACAATGCGATCTAATGCAGCTCATATGGGCCTCGACTCACAACAATCTACTTATTTATGGCCCAATAAGATCCACACCTATATGGGACCATATATGACCGAGCAAATGAACCATGCTGCAGTTGTTGCAATTTATCTAAAAATTAATGTGTTATTTTTCTTTTCTAATTGTATATTCTGACATTTAAACCCATAGCTGTGGACCTGCTACGAGCACTATTTTTTTTTATAACTGTTGGTTAGGTTTTCGTGCATACATATTGCAGTTTTGGAACACATTCCCGGTAAAATTGCCGGAGCGAGTGAGTGTCTTGGTACCCGACAAAGCTGCATCGGTAGAAAACTGAGAGATCGGAGCCGGTTCTGAGGGCTACAGCTTGGTGCTTGCTCAGACCGGCAGAGTTGTCGATCGTTAAGTCTCTTAGAAAAAGCATGCATATTAGTGGGCTTCTTTTGCCAGTGCTATCACTTACATTTTGTTGTATTACAACCGCCACAGAAAATCAGACCAAAGCGCTTTAACTTTCAACACCAATATTCTAAGGTTTTACAAGTTTTAGAAGATTATGCTTAGTTCTTAAAAGTAAGTATTCAATAATTCTGATTATATATTAAGAGTACATGTGACTCTCTCTATACGGTCATTTTACTACAATTTTTTTTGTGATTTAATCCAAAACTTAGAATTCGTAAAATTTCCACCGATCCATTCGCTTTAAGACCAACCAAAATTTTGATCGAGTCAGAAATTTTTTATTTTTAGAAATTACTTATTAACAAATAGAAAAGTAGATATAGTTTATTGAATTTTGATGTACTAGAAGGACTGGGACTAGTGAAACAGATTCGAAGTTTGTATAAATAAAAATATTCTGATCCGATCAAAATTTCATTGGTGTGTAAGCGTCCCGCTGAAAAAAAAAAATATCTTGAAATAAATTACGACAAAGGATAGTTAAATAAGACAAATGACAAATTTACTCTCCTACTATACTTACTAATTTCTTTAAAAACAAAAAGGAGAAGACGGACACCTGTCTTATAAAAAAAATTATAAAAATGAGATCCAAAGTCTTCTGCGAGTCTCCTATTCTCCCAGCAATTTTAGATCAATGGATCTAGGCGGAGTGATTTCCAATCTTCACTCGTTGGGCTGAATTGAAGAAATTGATGAGGATTCTCGAGGGGATAAGGCAACGCAACTTTCTTGAGCAGAGGGAGATCACCGACCAAATTACATTTCACGCAACTCTCTTGAGCTCCTTGAACCAGTGCTTCACTGACTATTTATCTATGTTGAAGGAGAAGCACTGGTTGAAGGAGTCAAGACAGTTGCGTGCAATACAGAGGATGTATTGGATGAGTACCACTATGAAGTCTTTCGGGCACAAGTTGAGGAAGGAAATGCTTCTCCACCAGATTCTTGTAAAAGGAAGCTAATTCAGGTAACTAAGATAACTGTAAAAGTGAGGTTTTGTGGTCTAGAGTCAGGGTCACTTAGATAACTGTAAAAGTGAGATTTTTTTCTGACTACATTTCATGGGGAACTGAGAATTAAAATGAGGAGCAAGGAGCAATTTGGTGGACGTTGTTACCAGAATTGGCTTCTTGCGTGTTTGTTTCTTTGCATACTTTAATTCATGGTATTTGTTTGAGCAGGATGTACCAATTTCAAAGATTGATTAGATTCATGTTGCTCTGTTAGGCACAGTTGAAGTTTGATCTAGGCTGGTGTGAACTTACAGAACCGAAGGCTCAATGTTTACCTGCAAGGAAATTGGTATGCAATTTTCATTTTCTTAATAGAATTCATCATACTGTCTTTTAGTAATTAGTGGTATGCTGGTAAATGTAGGCAAGTGATGTGCTACTAGTAGAGCTGCTACAGAAAGACAACTTGCCAGAGACTCCTTTCTTGTTGCAATTGGAATAATTTCCAGATACTCAAAACAAAAATATCTTTTTTCTTTGTTCTCTCTGTGTGATGCCTTGTGATGGCATGTGGGCTGTGAACTCTTTGAATTGTACTGTAAATGTGTGATGTTAAGCCCTTTCTGTGATTGTCAATTTGTGACTGTGCCTTCGCATTTTGCTACCACTCAAAACTGTGTCCTCCTATTTCTCATTGGGTTTTACACTAAATACACTTAACCAACCCTTACTCCATGGTTGGGATTCAATTGTTTGATAATTTGTTATTTCATTAGGCTTGCCTTGATTTGATTGAATAAGAGGGAAAAATTTGATCTATAAAATTGAATTTTTGCATATCCCATCTTGAAATGTTCAGTCTTGAGTCGATTGAGATATCTAGTTTTCTACTATGTAATTGAGTGTATGTAATTGGATTTATCCTTATTTTTAATACTTTACACTGGTACTACTTGGTACCAGTGCTTGTCCTTGATGCGGTTGATTTGAGGAGGGTTCTGGTACTCTGGTCACACTGGTACGAAAATATTGCATTGGAGGTACAATTCTTATGAGTTGAAAATTAGAGCTTGTCAGAGGGACCTTACCGCAAATACTTGAGGGCCAGCTTGTTGACAGTCCTCAACAGGTTGGTTCAGTACATCAGGTGTTCTCATACTAGATACTAGGGTATATTTATTGCTTTAAAACATAGAATCAAAAATTCACAAAATGGAGGCTCAAAGTTTAAATTATAACAATGCTGATTGGTGTTAGAGGTAAATTTAAATAATGGAATAAGCTTTTAATTTTTACAGTTGGAATTAAAGAGATTGAGCTTTCAGAAATCAGAATTAGTGGTCATGAGAAACTAATACCATGTTTCTGTTCCTGAACCTGATTTCTGCTTTTTCTTATGCCAGTGTATTAGAAATATTTTCTGTTGCTAAATTCCTTTGTTTTTTGTGTCAATCCCTATCTCTAATTCTCTAATTCTCTGTATCTCATTCTTTTTTCTCCTTCTCAGAATGTAAAAATGGTACTGAAATTGGGATCTGATGACAGTGATGAATGCGTCTATGTTAAGGCTTTGGTTCAAATAATAAACTGATTTTTTCATAGATACATATTTTTTTTTCCCTCTACACTTGTGTTCCTTTCAGGAGATTCAAAACCAATTTTCAGTCTATATTTAATATTTGGATGTTCTTAAAAATAGTGCTCCTTAGATCCAAAAATTGTACATAAGCAATCCTACCTGACTTGAATATAGTGAACAGGCTATGCTGGAAAGATGCACGCTGGTAAAACCCATGATAGTTAATGGTAAAAGTGAGTTCTTTTGCAGATCCATCATTCTTTTGCAGCTTTTTTGTTTCTTTGCATCCTTTAATTCATGATATTTGTTTTAGCTGGATATACTTGTCCCAAAGATTAATTAAATTCATTTTGCTCTGTTAGGCACAGTTGAAGGTTTGCTTGGACTAGTGTGAACTTACAAAAATGGAGGTTCCACTTTTACCTACAAGAGAACTGATTGGCCATTTCCCCTACAATTGAAAATTCCATTTTCTTGATATAATAATATTTGTAATATTCTCTTGAATTGTTGGTTGTACCGTTGTATGCTGTTAAATGAAGGAGATCTTCTATTAGTAGAGCTTCTGCAGAAAGATGACTTGTTATTTCAGAAGAGCTTGGAAAACTCTGCCCTGCCAAGGTTTGTACTTTGTAGGCAGGCTTGTGTGGAACAGAGAGGATCACTTTGGAAATTGACAGATGGGGCAGTTTGTCAGCTGCTGCTTCAAATTTTTGTTACTTTTGTGGACTTAACTGCAAAAGTGAAATATTTTGTGTTGTCAGATACTTCTGACTTGGTTTCTATAATTCAGGTACCAAGCCATTCCTTAGTGCAGGAAGTGCTGATATATGTTGTCTTTAAGTACTGGTAACCAGTTTGTTTGTAAGAACTTTTAGCGTGTTGGTACCAGCTTGGTACCATCCCACTAAAGTTGTGGTTTCTGGAATGGAAATTGGTGGGTATACCCACTTTTATGTAAAAAATAACATTGTGAAGTATCTTATTGTGCTAAGCATAATATCACCTATGGATAACGTCAAACATAAGTCCTTTAAAAGTGTCTAAATTTATTTGCAAAAAAAATCAAACAAATAGATCAAATTACACAAATTATTCTAAATAGCATTTACGATACGTAGTTTGTGTATGTAATGTATATCATCATATTTTAGTGTCATTAATGTTCCTAATATTACCTACTCTGCCAAATAACCTCAACCATTAATTTTGTAAGAGTGCATAAATTATTGTGCAATACTAAAGTAGATAAATCGAGTGTTACACATAAAAATCTTCTAAAATAGTATTGTTTATGTTTGGTTCTGTATTTAATCAATTTAGGCCACATTTATATTTTTATTATCACGAAAACTAACTAACTAACTAACAAATGTCCTCTGCAAATTGAGAAGGAATTTATGCAAAATAATAAGAATTTGGGGTAGCACTAAAGGCTTTAGGTACTCTTAATTAATTAAATACTATACTAAAGGGAAATACAAATAATTATGATTTTGAAAATCAAATTCTAAATCAGATAACATGTATTGTTACCTAATATGTTTACTTTCATAAGTGATTGCAGCAAGCAAGGCGGTCTTCGCTTTAGTTTGGGCCTTGGGCTCTGCCAGCAAGCTTCAACATAACAAATTAATGTCCTGTTAAACTCTATATATCTTTCTTTAGTTTGAGCCTTTGGCGGTTCGGCCTTGGGCTTTCGGAAATTCTAATTCTATATCAAATAACATGCATTGTTACAAAACATAATTTTTTTTTTTAACTTCAAAAAGACCGTAGTTAAAAGCCTTGTTAATTAATTACCAACATCCTCATTTACTTGATAATCGTTTACAAAACATAGTTTTTTTTATCTTCAAAAGCCCGTAGTTAAGCATCTTTTTGTTGGTATACCTTTACAGATAGTCAATTTTATTCTTACAGGTACTCTCCCATTCTTGTAGTAAATCCTCCTACAGTGAAAAAGTAAAAAATATGGTTGCTGTCACTATTATCTTGTCGTCACTTCATACGCCACTCTCCAAAATATATACTTTTTTGAAATAAAGTGATGTCTATGATCACCGCTTCCAATACCAAGTAATAAAGTGACCACTATGTCATTTTATTTTATTTTAAATAATAAAGTGATCTCTAACATTGGTCATCTATGGCTCATTAATGATATTTTGTCGGCACTTCATCAGACTCTCGTATTTTGTAAAATTTATAATTTTTCAATCATTTTGAGCTAAAAGATGTATTTTATATCAAAATTCATCGTATATACGTAGAACCTAACCATGAATTTTACTTTATGGAATTTGCCTCCTATTTTGTGGTCTTGTACCAAATTAAAATATGGTTGATATTTTAATTGGCCAATTTGTCAATTAAATGGCATCTTTCCCCAAATTAATTAAATCTCAACTTTTTAGGGTACAATAGTGCTAAAAAAAAATTTTAGCTCACTGACAACATTGTATGAACCTATTGGGTTACATGCACACAAGAACAATGTTAAAATCAAATTTAAATCCATATATTAATTTTTGACAAATGTATTAGATATATAAAATATTTGACTTTATGTAAAATTTGGTCTCCAAGCACATCTTAATATATATATCACATCTAACGGTTTGAATTGACTATTCGGACTTTGAAAACGGAGAAAAAGGATAGGGTGCATTCGGGTGCACAAAAATTTGGGTGCATTTGAACCCTCCTCTTTTTAGAAATACACTAACATGCCATAATATTTTGAACCTAAATAATAATTAATTTAAAGAATTAAATATGGATCAATTCTTATTGAGCTGTATCAATAATGGGCCCGAAATTTCTGCTCATAATCTGATTTGATTCGGTTCATTGTATCTAGATAAGAACTGAAAAGGATCAACTAAAATGGTGCAAATGAATAGACAACCAAACTGATGTATGCTGTTTATAAATATTCTTTGGCAGTTTCATTTTTCGGTTAATCTCACTAATCAGAATTCATATATATTCAAAAACTGTGGGAGAGAAAGGGAAACATAATGGGCTGTCTACTTGGTACTAGCATATCGATCGATAGTTGTTTGTCAACCTATTCGTGTGGATACTAATAGAGACCCAATTAATGTTGCTAGTATGTGTATCCGACATGGAGAAAGAAGAGAAGAGGTTGACTGCTCCTACGACTAAACAAAAATATCTGCTTCGTATATAGTGATAAACTCTACTTATCTCGAAATTAATTTTATACATGAAATTTGGATTTTGGGTAGTGAACAAATCAAGATCTAAATCAAATTGTTGCACATAAAACCTACCCGAATTCTCTACATTAATAGATCCAAATAATTTTGGAAAAACTAATTTCAAGTGACATATCAAGTCATATAACATTACATAATATAAACAACCACAATATGGAAACATTATCATACATAATACACTTGATTGACTTAATCTAAACAGACAATTTCTTTTGATTTAGATAAGAAAAAAAACTTGAGAGCTACTTTGCTTCTTTAATCTTAAAATTTAAGGAGGGAGAAGAAAAAAAAATCATCTGCCTTCACCTGAGATTAATTGAGAGAAGACATTACTATTTGTTATATCTGAGCGGCTCTCACCTGAAGTTGCAGTTCCATGGCTGACTACACTTGAAGGCATCCTTCTGACAAACGGGACCAATGGAAAGTGTGCCTCAGAAGTGCCGCTATCCTCATATGGCTCACGTCTCACCTCCATCTCTTGAAGCTGTAAGCAATACTCCAAATTCCATAAAACATCTCCAATTGCAGGTCGATCCATTCCGTATTCTTGCAAACACTTCTCAACTATCTCCCCAAACTTCCTAAGCGAATTCTCTTTTATCTCTCCAACAAGCCTTGGATCAATTATTTTTTCTAATTGGCCTCGACGTAGCCACATCAACGCCCATTCAGCCAAATTTATTTCCTCCCTTGCCAGGGATTGATCTATTACAGGTCTTGCACACAGCACCTCCAATAGCATCACACCAAAGGAATACACATCCGACTTGTCAGTTAGCTTTTGGGTCTTGAAGTATTCTGGGTCAAAGTATCCAAATGTACCTTTGACAGCAGTGCTGACATGAGTCTCGCCTATAGAGGCACCCAACTTTGAAAGACCAAAATCTGATACCTTTGCCAAATAACCCTCCCCTAAAAGGATGTTGGTTGATTTTACATCCCGATGTATGATGGTTTGGGAGTAGCTGGTATGGAGGTAGTGCAAGCCTTTGGCTGCATCAATGCAAATTTCTAGCCTTTGCTTCCATGACAGAGATGACGATTCATTGCCATATAAATAATTTCTCAGTGGACCCTTCTCCATGTATTCATACACGAGAATCATCTCTGAGCCCTCATCGCAGTACCCTATGAGCGATACAAGGTGGCGGTAACGAATTTGAGATAGAACTTCAATCTCGGTCTGGAATTCAGGAAAACCTTGTTGGGATCGGGATGAGGCCCGTTTCACCGCAACTTCAACTCCGTTGCTTAGTACACCCTTGTAGACCTTTCCAAACCCACCTACTCCAATTAAGTTTTTTTCGTCAAAGTTGTCTGTCGCCATTTTAATTTGAGCAAAGGAGATGAGCAATCCCAGATCAACTCTAGGTGATGCACCAATGGTTGTTGCGCCAGCCGATTTGCTGGAATTATCAATTGAATTGACACCTCCGGTCATAGGAGACAACAATAGGTGCGTCTCCTTCACATCTGGTGTACGCTTTTGGTGTCGTTTCTTAATTGAGACAACAACAATACATGACAATGTTAAGGCTATGACAATGACACCACCAATAGTGGTTCCTAGAATCACAACTAGATAATTTTTTTTGCCTGGTGAAAGATTATTTACTTTGAAAATCTCCAATCCGTTAAGAAGAGCATTTTTTATTTTACTACCTATCCTATCCATACTGATGCTCACTGATATGTTTTGTGCACTCGTAACATGTGCAATAAAATCAATATAGAATGGCTCCTGTGGATAGGTGGTATAGTCAGATATTTTCAGGTTCTTAATAAGAGCTGAATAATTCATGATATAGACTATAAAAACAAGATCTTCGTCCAGACTATTGGTCTCTGATATAATATCACAGAAATGTAATCGGATAAGATATTGATACCCTGAGTCTACTCTGAAACTCCATGTGATGTTGATGTTAAAACCAGGATTGGAGACGAACTGAACATCAGAGATGTTCATTGTTCGTGCCGTTTTATAAACAGTCGGTGGGGCTATCTCCTCTGACCTCCCTTTTGAAGGAACATAGTGTGGGCTTGTAGACACTGATGTTTCCTTAGAGCCATAAGCACTATAGATGTATAGGTCATCAGTAACCCAAGTTCGCCACATTGTATCACTCTCTGGAGTGATCAAGGGGCCTGGCATGTTTACCCGATACATGGTTTCCAGTGCCTTCTTGACTATGTCCCCACTTATTGTGGTGTCGCCGATGGGTGTTGGTGACGACCGGTTAAGCATCTCTTGTGGGGCAGTGAAGGCTTCTATAGCACTAACAAAAGCAATTGATTTACTCTGAGGAATGAACTGGACTTCCATGTTGCTAGAATCTGTCCAAAGAAAGAACTCCTTGATTGTGGGTGAAGTTGTATTAGAGACGTTGAAATTGTCGAGCAATTTGTAGTTCAGAGCATGTACACTGAATCTGGCAGTTGACAATTCATAAGATGGAGCTGAAAAGGGGAGAAAGTGGAGGCGGAGCACATTAAAAGCATTGGGGTCCATCTTAAATTTGTAGGTGAAAATAGAGTAAGATGCGCGAGCAGTGGAATAGAGAGATCCTGTAAAGGTATTGTTTGGATTTGAAAGGGAGATAGTGTTTTCACTAGATATGAGGTTTGAACCATCATCGGCTTTGAAAGTGCGAGGAGGGGAGTCATTGGAGAGATTAATGGACCTTGTGGCACCGCAGTCTATGTAGTAAAAGGTGTTTGGTGTGAAAGAAGTAGCAGTAGCAGTAGAGAGAAGGGAGAGCAGAAGGGAAAGGAGAAGAGGTGTTCGATGAAATGCAACCATTGGAGATAGATTTGGTTGGTATGTGCGCGTGTGGGAAAATAAGGGGCTAATTGAGGTGGAGAGCAGCAAGTGGTGTGTAAAATAATTAATGAACTATAAATAATAGAGTAAAGATGTTGTCCCCCTTGAATCTGTCCCCTATCTGTCCCCCTAACAACTTTTCTTTTTTATTCTCTCACGTGGTCAAAACTCATCCTTTTCAATATCCTCTTAGAAAGAAAAAAAAAATTTAACATAACTCAAAACTCACCATGTTCTTCTCCTCTACTGCTCGCCACCATCTACCCACGCCGACGGTTGTGATGGTGGTCAAGATCCGGCGAGGCGAGCGTGGTGCACCGTTGAGATTCGGTGAGGAGAGCGTGGTGCACCGTCGAGATCCGGCGAGGAGAGCGTGGTGTACCGTTGAGATCAGACGAGGAGAGCGTGGTGCACCGTCGAGATCTGACGAGGAGAGCATGGTGCACCGTCAAGATTCGGTGGGGAGAGCGTGGTGCACCATTGGAGGGGGTCCATGCTAGCCCAGCGAAGGTTGTCACAGTGCAACATATGAATATTTTATTAGTTAGATATGAATACTTCAGTTATTAGATATTCATACTTCATGTTACATATGAATACTTCTTAGAAGAGGTGGGATGAAAGAGATTAATCTGACTTTGAATTTTGAATTGTATAAATTATTTCGAACATGTATGAATACTTCGTAATCGTCAGTATGAATAATTCTTTAGTTAGATATGAATATTTCATTGTTTTAGATATGCATACTAGTCTGTTGAGAATATTTCTTGGTCCCAATCTGGGCAGGTGTGAATATTATTAGTGTCAGATGTGAATATTGTTAGTGTCATGTGTGAATACTTCATTAGTTAGATATGAATAATTATATATATGAATATTTCATTTGTTAGATATTGAGTACTTCATTAGTTAGATATGAATACTTCATTTGTTAGATATGCATACTTCATGTTAGATCTGAATACTTCTTGGAAGAGGTGGGTGAGAGAGATGAATTTGACAATGAATTTTGAATTGTATAAATTATTTCGAACATGTATGAATACTTCGTAATTGTCAGATGAATACTTTTTGGAAAATGTGAGGTGAGAGAGATGAATCTGACTTTGAATTTTGAATTGTATAAATTATTTCAAACATATATGAATACTTCGTAATCGTCAGTATGAATACTTCATTTGTTTAGATATGAATACTTCTTTATTTAGATATGAATAATATATAGATTCGCTATAGTGGTCCCCAATCTTGGCAAATGTCGCTTTCAAACGATTGCGGTCCCCAATCCAGGCTATCACAAGACGTCAGCGGTCCCCCTGGTCGTTACTGGTCCCCTCCAGCTTGTGTTTACATATGACGAATGCAACTGATAATAAATATGAATACTATAAATTCATAGGTATGAATACTATACGTTTTGACTATTAATAAAATAGCATTAATCTTACTTTTTGGTGGTAGTTAGCACGTTTTAACTTTTTTTTTTGTCTTTTAGTGCGGGGGACAGATAGGGGACTGAAGTAGGGGGACTGTTAGTCGATCCCTAAATAATATGCTCTGTTTTTGTTCGCACGCACTACTTGAGTGGGAATATTGATTGATTGACACACATAATATGAGGGAAAGGAATTTCCTGGGGGGACACGGATTTCCTGAGCCCACACACTTTATGAGGGTAAGAAATTTCTTTGTCGCTTCAGAATATTTTCGTTGCAAAATTAAAAGAAAGCTTCCAAAATGGTCCCCAATATGAGGATAAGAAATTTCGTTGGCACCTCACATGACATTTTACATGGCCCACACACTTTGTGAGGGAATAAAATTTTCTTCACCCTTCACATGAATCGTGTTGGAATCGGCCGAATCGGATCGGAAACACGGACTATTTTGCCGAAAGCTTGTTTTATACTAAGTATAAGAAAATAATAATAAAAAAATAATTCGTCAACAATTTTTATTTAGACAAATAATTAGAATCAAATAATCCACTAATACAATATAATACACACTTTTAAAAATTTATATTTAAATATAGTTATGCATTCTTATCCCAAAATAATCCACTAATACAATATAATACACACTTTTAAAAATTTATATTTAAATATAGTTATGCATTCTTATCCCAAAAGATAACTTAGTGCAGTGGTAGGTTCTTTGGTTGACAATAATGACCGGAATAAAAACATTTGTGTGTTTTGGCCAATGGTATGATCGGAATAAAAATGTTTCAGTCGAAATTTAACTGAAATGGGACCGTTTCGGATCAAATTGGACAAAAATTTCACATACCATCTAACTTGGCCTGAAATCGATAGGTACAGCCCGATTTCGGTCTGGAGGGGCTGATTTTTCCTTCTATGATATTTTCCTTGTCTTTTATAATGATTTGCAATTTTACTCTGGGATAAGAGAAGGCGACCCTGATGGCTCTTCACCCTCACCGTCCTCCCTTTCTCCCTCCTCCCCCACCTACTCTCTCTTCTCCTCTCAATGCTCCCTCCTCAGTTCTTGTGGGCACCATCCCTATCAAACTCGGGGGAAAAACTGAGAGAGCAGCGGCAATTTCAGAGGCAATAACAGAGGCGATAACAGAGGTGACTACCAAGGCAGTTACGGAAGCGGTGACAAAGATGACAGAGGTGATTACAGTGACGCTTACGAAAGTGATTACAGAGATGACTTCCAAAGCAGTTACAGAGGCGATAACGGTAGCAAGTTCTAAAACAAGCAATACGCTAAGCTCAACTACCGAAGAGAATCTGACAAAGCCGGGAGAAAACAACAAGAAGGTAGATGAAACAAGACACAGAATGACAGTACAAAGAGAGAAGGTTCCTCAAAATTCAACAGTTAAGGACAATGAAGGATGGACGGATGTTGTGAGAAAAAAGAAACAGCATACCATAAAGCACTTCCTCGTGAAAAAATCAGAAACCCTTATCTCAATGAGCAATACAAGATCTTAAAGGCGCAGAGGAAATGCTTTCGTTGCTTAAAGACAGGACATATTTTGAGTGCTTGCACGAATGTGAAAAGATGCCTCAAATGTCATGAACCAGGGCATACATACAGTCGGTGCAATAAACAACTTCCTCCATGGCGCCAAGGTGGAAGCGGCACAGATTCCAGTACAGGTCCGGCAGGAACAGGGGGCGGCCACCAACCTAGAGTTAGCATGATACAAGAAGGAAGAGGAAACCTAGGTGCCTCATGTTCGAATCTTAACATGACTAATCCAGTGCAAGTATGGGCTTCCAACGACGCACCGCCACCTCCGGCTCATGGTGCTGCACAACAGAAAGATGCTACACTTGGGGGTATTAACAGGAGACATCCAGTCTTAAAAATAAAAGCCCACATAACTGGAGAGAATTTACTCAAATTTAATGAAGGCATGGAAAGTAGTGCCGGTGATATCTCTCTCAAAAACAAGAATTTATTCCAGGTGTTACTGCCCTCAGGAAACGCACTGTTACATGCACAAGGGTGTCTGCAAGATGGATCCCTACAACCACTTCGGAAGTTGCTTTTGGAGACTCCCCAAAAAATCATTCTTGATTGCACCCAGATCAAGTCCCAAAGTATCATTAATTGCACCATTTTCAAGGGAGACCAAGCCGTTACATTACTGCAAAATGAATCTGTGTGGAAGCTTCTCAACATAAATCAATCTCAAATTGACCAACAAGCCGACAAAATTGTTGTCATTAATCAGGCCCAAAATGATATAATCGGGCCAGCTTTAGAAGAGCCCAGTATTGATATTCTTACAGTCGGATTTAGAGAACCCAATATGAATCATCAGATAGAGGTTGCTGCAAATGAGTCTAACATCAATGCAGATGACCTATTTGATGGGCCGCCACCTGGATTTGAGGGACCACCAAAGTACAAACAAGCTACTCTGAGAAGGAGCCCACGTCTTTTGTCGAAGGGGAATGGGAGCTATTTAAGCCCAGTGGAGAAGGCCAGAATGCTGCAGAAACCGGGAACAGTAAGTGCGCAAGGAGCAAATAGGAAAAGGAAGGTTAAGGAGATAGAAATTCAGAATGAATACCTGAAGTCCTATGACCCACTCACAAGTGCACAGGCCGAGGTGCTTATCTTAGCGGCTGGTGCCGAAATGAAGAAGGACCTCGAGGTCAAGATCAAGGGAGTTCTAGCTGCCTAATGATTTTGAAATATCTTGAAAAAGAAAGAAGAAAATATTACGAATGGATTATAAAACATCAATCAAACTAATCAGTTGGAATGTACGGGGGCTTAATGAGAAAGATAAGCGATTGGCAGTAAGGCAAACTTTCTTTTTTGAAAAACCAGATATGATTTGTCTGCAAGAGACGAAATTGGATGAAGTAAATGATACCATTAAGAAGGAGATCTGTGGAAAAAGATTGGGGGAGTCTGTATTTTTAAAGGCACAACACACAAGGGGAGGAATTCTTATAGCATGGAGGGAAAGAAGATATAGATATGTTAGTCATACAGAACATGTACATTGTCTTTCAGTCAGAGTGGAGGATTCCTTTACAGGAATTGAACTTGTACTGACTGGAGTTTACGGGCCGTCTAATTCGGGTTTGAGACAAAACTTCTTTGATGATCTAAGAGATGCACGACCAATAGATGATTGCCCTTGGATTGTCTGTGGTGATTTCAACGTAACAATGCATATACAAGATAGAAACAGAGCAACATCTGATTGGAGGGGCCCTTTAGACTTCATTGAACTGGTAAGTGAATTAGAGCTAATAAACTTGCCCATGCATGGTCGAAGCTACACTTGGAGCAATGCCAGGCAAACACCATCTATGGCTAAGCTTGACCGCTTTCTGATATCATCAAACTGGTCATTTTTATTTCCAAACTCAACTCAAAGAACGCTGCCAAATTCCTCTTCCGACCATTGTCCAATTCTATATCAAGCTTCTACAAAATTCAAGAGATCAAGCATGTTTCGGATAGAAAATTTTTGGCTTCAATCACAACAATTCAGAGATTTTGTTAAAACTGAATGGGAGGCAATGCCAATAGCTCTAAACCCAACCCATCTTAATGACAAAATTGGTGATATTCAGAAAAAAATAACCTCTTGGACGAAACAGAGGATTGGTAACATTAAAAGGCAAATTGGAGTATGCCGAGATTTCTTTGGCTGGATTGATAAAGCGCAAGAACTCAGAGAGGTCACAGAGCTTGAAAAACTTGTTAAGGCGGTGCTTAAAAAAAGATATACTGAGTTATCTGCATTGGAGGAGCACATGTGGAGGCAACGAGCAAAAATTAGATGGGAATTACAAGGGGATAAAAATACAAAGTTCTTTCATTCTTACGCCTCGGCTTCAAGAAGAAATAATTTCATAGGTCATGTGGAGTACAATGGTGTTATATGTACAGATCAAAAAATGAAGGCAAAGGCGTTCTTTGATTTCTATGTGAATTTGATGGGCAAGGACGAACAATGCTATACAGAGCTGGACTGGAAGGCTCTGTACCCGGCTGAACATGATTTATCAATGTTGTCAATACCTATTCAAGAGGAGGAAGTGTTACAAGTGATTATGCAATGGCCAAGGAACAAAAGTCCAGGCCCCGAAGGTTTTACTGGTGAATTCTATAAGACTTTTTCTACTGTGCTCTTACCAGATATCATGGCGGTTCTTACTCATGTCACCACTACGAATGAGAGTTTATTCCCTCTCAATTCCTCTTATGTGACATTGATACCAAAAAAAGAAAACTCTTCAAAGCCACAAGACTTTCGACCCATAAGCCTAATTCATGGAATACAAAAAATCATGTCCAAAATCTTGGCTAACAGGTTACAAGAACGCATAGATGAGCTACTGTTACCGTCTCAAACAGGTTTTATCAAGGGAAGACATATTGTTGAAGGCTTTATTTATGCACAAGAAGTGTTACATTTTGCAAGAAACAGAAACATGCCATTAGCCTTGTTTAAAGCGGACATTCATAAGGCTTTTGATACATTGGATTGGAATTTCTTGTTGAAGATCATGGCTCACTTGGGATTTTCTGAGACATGGCAAAACTGGATAAAAAATCTGGTTCTAAAAGGGAATTCACAAATTTTGATAAATGGATTATTGGGAAAACGAATTCATTTGAAGCGAGGTGTCCGACAAGGCGACCCACTTTCGCCATTCATGTTCATATTAGCTATGGACTTCTTGCCGAGGTGGTTCCAAAAGCTTACTTCAATTGGGGCGATAAGAATGCCAATTGAAAGGATGCACCCCTGCCTTCTCTATGCTGACGATGCTCTCTTCTTCATTAAGCCCGAAATTCAACAAATTCAAATGCTTAAGGTAATATTCATTACTTTTGCTACAATGTCGGGTCTTCAAGTGAGCATGCAAAAATCTGAATTGTTGGTACAAGGGCAATCTGAGCAAATCATTCAGTCTTTGATAGCAATCATGGGATGTAGACGAGGTTGGTTTCCATTTACATATCTCGGTCTTCCGCTATCAGCTAATCGATTGCCCAAATCAGCTTATATGCCACTGATTGAGAGAATAAACTCCAGGCTGTCGGGTTGGGCGGCAAAATTTCTAAGCATAGCAGGCAGGGTACTATTGATCAATGCTGTCCTAACTTCAATCCCGATATACTACATGTCAGTGTTTAAACTCCCAGGTTGGGTGACAGCACAAATTGATAAAATTCGGAGAGGTTTCTTATGGCATGGGATGCAGGATGGCCGAAGGAAAATTCACCTTGTTAATTGGGATCTCGTATGCACACCTAAACAACTTGGTGGTTTAGGTGTGATTGATATCAAGGCTTTTAATCAAGCCTTACTTTCGAAATGGATCTGGCAATGGTATAAACCTCAGCACAAACTGTGGAAAACTATAATGAGAGCATTGTACAATCAGCACCCTGTTGGTTTTCAAGTCTCCTCTTTTTTTCAAAATCATTTGAAAGAAACAATTCCATTTTGCAACTGTTTTATAAAGAGAATTGTTGGAGATGGCAGTACTATAAACTTTTGGGAAGAAGACTGGGGTGAGGAAATAATGAAAAAACGATTTCATATTCTATACACTTTTACAACAGAGAAGGAAACCTTGCTTCAGTCAGTGCTACAAGTTTCTGATTTGTCAGTGCTGTTCAGACCTGTTTTATCACAGCAGGCACGACTTGAAATGAATTCCTTTGAAGAAGTCGTGATGCAAACAAGGCTGATAACATCAAATGGAAGAATAGATGATGCTTTTTGGAAAGGGCACGAAGATGGAAACTTCACAGTGAAATCAGCGTATTTCACTCTTAAAAATGGACCAAGGATCGCTACAAGATTGAAAGGATTATGGAAGCTCTCTGTGCCTCCACGTTTCAGAATATTTGCTTGGCTTCTACTGTTAAATAGAATACTAACTACTGATAACCTCAACAGAAGGGGTTTTTCTCTTGTCAGTATATGCTATCTATGTCGGGCAGACGAAGAAACAACAACGCATCTTTTCAACCAATGTCCTTTTTCGAAGTTGTTATATGAGAAGGTATTCAATTGTAGTTTCCAACATTTTGGGTATCGGATGGTGAATGGTATCAATTTTGAAACTTTCTTATTGGACAAAACAAGGATGAAGCAACTCCGAGAACTACTGCTCATTACCATATTCATTCTATGGAGAGAAAGATGTGCAAGAATTTTTAGAGAGAAGACCAAAACGATCGATGAACTGATAGAAGAGGTGAAGACTCAGTGGAGCTTAACAAATGCATGACATTTATCTTGACAAGAAAAGAAGCATAGTACCCTCTGTTTTTTCCTATTCTCCTTTCTTTTTTTTTCTTTTTTTTTTTCTTTTTTTTTTTTTTTTTTTTTTTTTTTTCATCTGTAAATATATCATAGGGTTTTCTCTCTAAACCCTGAAACCATGTAACCAATTATGGTTAATAAAAATAGGAGCATGACTCCTATTCTTACTCAAAAAAAAAACACTATTACCTATATTCAACCTTTTTATTAAGTAAAATTTAATTCAGATTTAAATACCAAGAAAATTAACATGAACTACATGGTAATCTCCATTATGTAATTTGCTATCTTGCCATTATTAGATATTTGATGCAAAACCACAGGGGCTTGTGTTCAGTTGTCTCTTGCATTTTTGACTTGCATCTGAAAATTGATGCGGAACACAGATTTTTTCCAATAAAGGAAGAAGCAGTGAACACGGTGATATTATATAGATTTTTATCGACTTTTTAAGCCAAACATTTACCTTCAGGATAACTGATTCGCCATTTCCCCTAGGAAGCAAGGGTAATAAAATGCATGCAATAATTGAGAATTCCATTTGCTTGATAATTTTTTTTTTTTATAATGTCCTTAATGATTGGTTGTATGCTGGTAAATGTAGGCAAGTGATGTGGTACCGGTAGAGCTCCTATAGAAAGACTACTCGCCGTATCTGAAGAGCTTGGAAGGCCCTGCCCTAGTGGACTGTAAGGCTAATAAATTCCTTTTTCTTTTATTTTATTTCCAAAAGCGGGTTTTACTATGTTGAAGGCTGGTTTCTGATGTTAGATATGTTGTTCATACTATATATTAGTGAATATTGAGTACTTCAAACCATAGAAATTGAATTCACAAAAATGGAGGCTCAAGTTTAAATAATAGCAATCCTAGCTAATTGGTGTTAGAAGTAAATCTAAATAAAGGAATAAATTTGTAAACATGTTCTGTTGGAAATAAAGGGATTGAGCTTTCAGAAATCAGAATTAGTGGTCATGAGAAATTAATACTATGACTCTGTTCCTGAACCAGACTTCTTCTTTTTCTTGTACCAGTGTATTGAAATATTTTTTGTTGTTTAATTCCTGCGGTTCTAATGCGGTATGCAGAAGACTTCTGCATACCGCACATGTGGAATGCGGCCGCATATGCGGATTTTAATGTGGACTTATATATGCGGGTTTTAGTAGTATTTGCAATTCATACAACAGCCCTTCATACAATTTGCATGTGTTCAAATCTGCATATAGTAGCGCATAGTAAAAAATTATGCGGTTGTGGACTGAATATATGTATATGCGGCTGTCTATATGGCTGCATAGATCGCATTTGATAACACTGATTTTGGGTGTGAATCCCTAGGTCTTTCTTTCTTTCCTGCCTAGTTGTGCACAAATAATTTTATTTCCTGCTTTTCTCCCTTCTCTTTCTCTCTCTTTCTTTTCTCCTTCTGAGAATGAAATAATGGTACTGAAATGGCTTTCCATGTTTTCTTGCCTTTCTATAGGGAAAAATTATGGCTGTGTAATGAATACTCACAGTCTTTCTTCTGTCTCTATCTCTTGACAGGAGTTTCTTGTTGTGTTCTGTTTATGTTCGGTTTTTTCATTTGGGGAAAACTCTCTCTGTCACAAGCATTATAAAGGTGCAAAGGGAATTGCGCTCATGTCTATGGGCTTTCATATGAATAAATAAATAAAAATAAATAGTAAGTACAAATGATAATTATTGATGCTTGGGTGGGGGTGGGGGTGACAATCTCAGCCTACAAATGATAATTACGAAGCCCATGGGCTTTCATTTGAAAATATAGTCTCTTGAAAATCAACTCGGGTTATTAACATCAGAGTAGCCTTTGATTTTAGAAAATCTTAACACATGAAAGGTCTAAAGCGCTAAAAGTAGTACCACTTGATGCATGCATGGGCATTGAAATAAGAATAGTCCTTAATTAAAGAGTGGTTGCACAGCATATATCGTTTCTTCCTTTAAACACATTTGACACATCAATATGTCGTTGGGAAGCTGATCGACAGCATCTCTTTTAATTTTAAGATTGTCCAGGGGTACCATTGGAAACATGGGTACCATTGAGTCTGCTAACAGATAATCGCTCTTGAATAAATAATTTCTCGGGATCCTCATGTGAGTAACTCAATTGCACCCAATGTCAATTGAAGAGTCCTAGCATCTAGAACAAATTAAAATTAATTATTTGATGCGACCATATTTTTTACGTTTTTGGATTTTTAAAGTCTAAATGATCGATCCAAACGGTTAGATGTGATCTCTATATTAAAATGTACTTGGAGACCAAATTTTACATTTTTGAATTTTTTTTTTCTATTTATTAAGCCACTTTGAAAATCATTGATCCAACAATGGCTTCTGGTTTTACTATTTTGTTAATTCACCGTTGGATTAATGATTTTCAAAGTGATTTAATAAATATAAAAAAATTCAGGAAAATATAAAATTTGATCTCCGAGCACATTTTAATATAGAAATCACATCTAATGATTTGGATCGACTTTTTGAACTTTGAAAATTGAAAAACGACTTAGTTGCATAGGACCTCAGAAACAATCGATTTGATATTAGCCAACTTCTTTCTCTCTATATATATAGAGAGAAAGAGAGAGAGAGACCAGCTAAGCTCAAAACATTTGTTCCTAGCATCCGAAACAAACAATTTGGTTTTCTGATTTAAGTCCAAACAGCTGAACCGAACCATTAGATATTTAATCTATATTAAAATGTGCTTGGAGACTAAATTTTATATTTTTTAATATTTTGTTACGACTTATTAAAATGATTTAAAAATCACTGTTTATATATATATATTATCTTGTCGTCACTTCATATGTCACGCTCCAACATATATATGGAAATAATTCTGTTGTTATTCCTTGTAAATAACAGTAACCTGTTTTTTTGATCCCATCCATTAGTCTTTGTTGATATTCATACAGAAAAAAAAACAGTTAGAATCAGAATTCCCAGATCTATTTCCCCAATACATATACTTTTTTTTAAATAAAGTGATCTCTATGACTACCGCTTGCACTACCAAGTAATATATATGTTTAAAGAATAAAGAGATCACTAGCATTAGTCATCTTTGGCCCACGCATGAAATCTTGTCGGCCAACGCAACATATCTAATTGTTCTTCAATAAATGTGCAACCTATCTACAGATGAAGCCTGGAAATGCAACCTATCTAATTGTTCTTCAATAAATGTGCAGCTGAATTGATACTAAAATATTGCATATGCAGAAATGTTATTTCCAAATTTGAGCATGACTCACTAGTGGAAAAACTGGAATCAGGATCGGCCTATCTGGATCGGTTATATGGGACAACCGATCCTAATAAGTATCTGGATCGGTTTATTTAACAAAACCGATCCTAAAAACTATTTAGATCGGTTTTTCATAATAACTGATCCTAATTTATTACTATTAGGATCGGTTTTTTGTGGGAACTGATCCTGATACTATCAGGATCGGTTTTTAATAAAACCGATCCTGATAGTTTAATCATTTGGATCGGTTTTTATTAAAAACAGATCCTGATAGTATCAGGATCGGTTCTAACCAAAAACCGATCCTAATAGTTGGAACTATTAGGATCGGTTTTTGGTTAGAACCGATCCTGATAGTAATACATATTTTTTAATAAATTAGAAAGGTAATTATTTTTTTATTCCTTGAATAAACATATTAATTATACAAATGGAATGTAAATATATTCAAAGAATCAACCTTTTTCAGAGCTACAGTCATCCAAAATTCAAATAATCAACATTTTTCAGTCTGACTATTCATTTGGTTCTTCATCTGACTCCGAAGATCCTTCATCCATCTCTTCCCCTTTCTTTGATGATCCTTCAACTAACTTTTTACACAACTTTTTTTTTATTAAAGTATGTATCTTCATATTTCTCTCGGTAAATCCTACTGGCACCAAAAGGGAAGAACCACCCACTTGTCCCCTCTTCTAGTCCTTAATGGAAATGACTGGCGAATTCCTTTGCATTGTGATTGTATTATCACGACCGTACACCTCTTGGTTCATATGTTTATTCTATGGAATTAAAAAAAATTATATCTTTCTAGTTTCTTAAAAAAAATATCTATTATTTTTTTCATAAAGAACAATTGCTGAATTTTTATTAGGATCGGTTTTGTTGATAATAACCGATCCAGATACTATCTGGATCGGTTATAATGAATAAAACCGATCCAGAAGGTATCTGGATCGGTTATAATGAATAAAACCGATCCAGAAGGTATCTGGATCGGTTATAGTGCCTAAAACCGATCCAGATGTTAATGTTATAAATTTTACAAATTATCCAGAACCTATCAGGATCAGTTCTTAAATAAAACCGATCCTAATAGTCAACTATTAGGATCAGTTTTTATAAGAACCGATCCTGATAGTATCAGGATCGGTTTTATTTCTAACAACTGATCCTAATAGTGCATATAAGGCTGAATTCAGTTCGATTTTTGTCAGAAACTCGTCTCTCTTCCTAGGTCTCGCCTCTCTTAATTAACGCAACAGCTATTTCGCCCTGCTAATACTCAGCTATCTCAGCTCTTTTTCTCAGGTACATTTTGGTCATCTCTTTTCTCAAATTTGATACTAATGGAGCACTAAACCCTAAACCCTAAACCCTAAATCCGGCCTATACAAGTGGGTTATGATCCTCGCTCAAAATCTAAACCTTATAAATTTTGATTTAGCTCTTTTATTGGTTCCACAAGCTTTTAAGTTTGAATACCTCTTATCATTTCAAGTTTTCCTTTAAATGCGGATATTTGGATGCACATGCTATATGTCTAATTTATGAGGAAATATATTAGCTATATATGACCTATATATTCTTTATATGTTGAGATTTTCTTTACAAGTTTGAATACCTCTTCTTATTTCAAGATTTGCATGCACACGCTTTTGAGTTTGCTATATATATGCTATATGAGCATTTTTTTTTATTTCAACTTGTAGGATATATGCTATATGTACATCTCTTAATTAGGTTTCGATTTTCCGGATTAATTTTGTAGATTGGCTATTGTTGAGAGATTTGGTGCAGCGATCTTCATCTCACTCGGTACGGCATCTAAAAAAGTTGTAAGTACAACATGCAAATAACTCATGTTTAATTAGTTTTGTGCATGCATGAATGTGTATTTTGATAGCTAGAGTACGTACGTAGATGTATTTATATTAGATATTTAGCTAGAGTATTGTATTATGAGCCACAACCGCATGATTAATGCCTTTAGGTCATGATACCCGTTCAAAATTAATCCATTAGGGATTAATTTTGAATAGTCCCCATTTTGGGACTGCTCTTTGAATAATTTGTCTCATTTAGGATGTGGTCACATGTTAGTCGTGTTTTAGCATTTAAGAAAATTTCGGCAGCATTTCCCCTTAGTTCCCCGAGTACTCGGGGAACTAAGGGGAAATGCTGCCGAAATTTTCTTAAATGCTAAAACACGACTAACATGTGGTCACTACTGAGACAAAGTATTCAAAGAGTGGGATAGGATGGTAACCCGGCCCTATGTAAACCCTATTGTGAACAGAATTGAGTACCCCAACCTTGTTCTTAATTAATTATGTTTTATTATAATTGCAGATGGACCGCAGTTGGATGTACGAAGCATCACGTCTATCTGATGAATATATGACAGGTGTCGAGGAATTTATCAGAGTTGCTATGGAAGATATGGCGAGCAAAGGGAGTGCACTCATGTCGTGTCCTTGTCGTGATTGTAACAATGGTCAAAAATTTTCCAACCCGACCCAAGTGAAGAACCATTTAATCCGTCGTGGATTCAAGCAAGGATATAAGTGTTGGTTATGGCACGGTGAGAGTTTGTCAACCGGCATAGGTACTGGTACTGAGCATCAGGATTACCATACCGGTGATAATGACGGGAATAATCTCCGGGGATTGGAAACCGACATAGGCACTCGTACCCAGCATCAGGAATACCATACCGAAGAAAATGATGATATGGTGGTAGATAGGTGTGATAATTTTGATCAAATGTTACGTGATTTAGAAGAGGATTTTGATAATGATAAGCAATATTGTTTATTTGAGAATTTGTACGAAGATTCTAATAAGGAATTGTATCCTGGTTTTTCGAAATTTTCAAAATTGAAAGGTGTATTAAAATTATATAACTTTAAAGCATCTAACGGATGGAGTGATAGAAGTTTTACCGAGTTATTACAAATTTTGAAAGAAATGCTTCCGGATGGGAACGAGATACCACCTAATGTTTATGAAGCGAAGAAAATATTGTGCCCAGTGGATTTGGAAGTTCAAAGAATACACGCGTGTCCAAATGATTGTATATTATATCGAAATGAGTATAAAGATCTTCACGAGTGTCCAAAATGTGGTGTATCACGTTACAAACCAAAGCAGATAACCAACGATAAAAGTGATTATTGTAACCCGAATAAAGGACCTCCGGCAAAAGCATTGTGGTACCTCCCCGTGAAACCGAGATTGAAACGTTTGTTCTCAAATGCTAAAGATGCAAAATTAGTGCGTTGGCATGCAGATAACCGGAAAAAAGATGGAAAATTACGGCACCCCGCTGATTCTCCCCAGTGGAGAAATATTGACAGAGAGTTTCCCGAATTCGGACGTGACCTTAGAAATCTAAAGCTTGGGCTGAGTGCAGATGGAATAAATCCGCACAGTAGCATGAGCAGCAAGCATAGCAGTTGGCCGGTTCTATTATGCATTTATAATCTTCCGCCTTGGTTATGTATGAAACGCAAATACATCATGTTGACCTTGCTCATATCAGGACCCAAACAGCCCGGGAACGACATAGATGTGTATCTAGCACCATTAATTGATGATTTAAAAGAATTATGGCAACCCGGAGTGCCGATATTTGATGCATACAGTAAGGAGAAATTCACTTTACGGGCCATGCTTTTCTGCACCATTAATGATTTTCCGGCTTATGGAAATTTATCCGGTTACAGTGTCAAAGGAGAGAAAGCGTGCCCTGTTTTATTTTGGTGGATTTCAGTACGGCTGGATACAAGGATGATCCATTTATACTTGCAAGACAAGCCACACAAGTGTTCTACATAACTGATCCCACCGATCGTTCCAGACATGTTGTCCTCCCTGGTAAAAGACGTATAATCGGAATTGATAATGTAGAAGACGAAGAAGCGTACGATCATTTTGATGAGATACCACCGTTTTCTACTGGCATGGCATTTTTACCAAGCGGTGATGGAAACGAAACAAGTCACACGCGCAACGATCATAATGAAGGAGAATGGATTGAAGGTGTTCCCACTAGCAACAATCCCTAAAAGCTTATGAGTACGTCAAAATATAAAAATATGAAAATGTGAGTTAATATTCGTTAATATTACTGACTTTATAATTTTTTTTTCAGGATGAATTGAACCACTAGTCAGTGAGAAGCATGCAAGTAATTCTTCGAAATTTGTTGTAGCTTATATCTATTCATGGCGAAAAATATTTATTTAATGAAGATATTTATGAAGCATGCAATTATTTTTGTACAGTTATTTATGAAGATATTTATGTAGTTATTTTTTTATCTTACATATTTCTCAAACACATCTAATAAATCAACTTAAATCAGAAAACAGAATCTGGATCGGTTCTTCCCTAAAAACCGATCCAGATAGTTATCTGGATCGGTTCTTCAGTAAAAACCGATCCAGATGCCCATTTTTCTTTCAATTTAAAGGTTAGAAAGTTAGTAACACACATTTTTCTTTCAATTATTATATAAAAAATTAGAAAAGTAACTTACACATTAAAATTTATTTTGTACAATTGTATTATTATTTTATTCTAATATAATTCTTAAAAATGATGACATCCTAAAATTTATTTTAGTATTACATTCTTAAAAATCTACTCATATTTACTTAAACAAAACCAAATTAATTATTCCTCAAATATAAGAAAAAACTATTTCATTCTAACATAATTCTTAAAGATTATGACATCTTATATTTTATTTTGTAAAATGTATTACTTCCAATTTATTTTAATAATAACCATTTAATTATCGAATAGATTATTTCATAAAACATATCTTAAAATTTTTATACATAATCCAGAGATATTATATTAGTAATTAACTTACATATTTCTCAAACACATCTAATAAATCAACTTAAATCAGAAAACAGAATCTGGATCGGTTCTTCCCTAAAAACCGATCCAGATAGTTTGAAATAAATACCATGCATGACATATCCACCTATCTGGATCGGTTTTAGTCTAATAACCGATCCAGATACTATCTGGATCGGTTATTAGACTAAAACCGATCCAGATAGGTGTCTCCTTGGCGCCTATTGCAATACTTGGGGATGCATCGGCTCCTCCTCAAAACCCTTGGCCTCTCCTCTCCTTAGACTAAAACCTCAAATCAAACCCGTGGCTTCTTCTTCTCAAAACCCTTGGCCTCTCTTGTCCTTCTCAAAACCGTTGTTCAAACCTTGTGGATGCATCGGCTCCACCCTCTCCTCCTCCTCAAAACCTAGTCCGCCGCCTCTTCTCCTCCACTCCTCCCTCTCCGTCGGCTTGGTGGCCCCGCCTCTTGCAATACTTACATGTGGATTTGATCTCCAAATCAAACCCGTGGCTTGGTGGCCTCTCCTTAAAATCAAACCCGTGGCCTCTCCTCCACTCCTTCCTCTCCGTTGGCTTGGTGGCCCCGCCTCTCTCTTAAACCCGGCCCTCTCTCTCAAATTCGGGTAAGTCCCATCTCCCTCTCCCTCTCTAAAATTGATTTGTTAGGAATGGTTTAGAAATTGTTAGCATTTTGAATTAGAAATTGTTGTTTGGATCGGATTAGAAATTGTTGCTAATTAATTCGGTTTATTATGAATTTTTTAGAAATTGTTAGCATTGTGAGAAATTGTTACCATTGTGAGAATTGTTGTTAATTGTTGTATTATCTCCTCTTTATTTTATGCATGGATTGTTAGCATTGTGAGAAATTGTTACCATTGTGAGAATTTTATTTGGTATTTGTTGCTAATTAATTCGGTTTATTTAATTATATTTGTTAACCCTAGTTACTCAAGTATAATTGGTACCAAGGCATTGTGAGAATTTTATTTGGTATTTGTTGATAATTAATTCGGGTAATTAATTCGGTTTATTTAATTATTTTTGTTAACCCTAGATTAGATCAATTTTGTGGTCTCATTTTAATTTTATGCATGGATTGGATTATCTCCTCTTTATTTCATTGTACAATCGGGTAATTGCATTGCTATTAATTGTTGTATGGTATAACTTTGTTGTACTAATTATAGTTCTCTAGAGATAATGTAGCATTGAGTTCAATTAATTGTTTTAAAAATAAAACAGATATGGAAGGTGGCAGTGATCATGATGGTAGTGTGTCGGCATCGATTAAGAAACGAGGAAGAGGGCCTAACAAAATTAAGGAGAAGTTTAACGAGAAAGACAAAACGCTGGAACTTGACAAATATTTCAGGCCGGTTGTTACTCGAGAGACAACGAGTTTTGCAACGGATTTTGGGATATTGGTAAGAAGGACTATTCCTATAAGGTTCCAACTATGGAAAGATGTTCCAGATGAGTACAAGCAAAAAATATGGGAAATACTTAAGGTAGATAACATGGTACTAATTTCATTAAAAAGAATTTGATTAGTTTAACTACAAACCCTAATTTCTATTTGTTTGGTAGGTGAGCTGGAAATTACCCGAAAAAGTAGAAGTGAAGAAATATTATTATCAGAAAATGGCTACTTGTCTCCGGAAGTTCAGAACCGAGTTGACTAGAGTGTGGCGCGAGGGTGAGACGCCCGATTTTGGTAAGCTCCAGATTGAAGAAAAAGATTGGGAAGAATTTGTCAAGTACCGAATGACAGCGGAATTTGATGTATGTTTATTTCTAGGAACCACCTATCTTATCTCTAATCTAGAATTCAAATTTATTTATAATTAAGGCCAATTATTTATTTGTTGAAATTGAAGGCTGCCAGCCAGATTGGGAAGGAGAACCAGACCCACAACAAGTATCCGCATTTCTTGGGATCCAGAGGTTACAGTGGTGAAGGTTTCCAAAAAAGACTTAAAGATGCTATGCAGGCGATTGCAGATGAGAAAGCATCTAGTGATCCGTCTTCCCAAGGGTCAACTAGTACTGTATTGACACCAGATGAGCTTGTTGATTTGTCTGTTGAGCATAGGCACGTCACATGGAAACTAGCCAGACAGAAGCTCTCAGACGAGACCAAGGAACTCTTTTATCCAGAAACATACATACCGGTCATCAACAGAATTGTGAGGGTTTAGATATTGTTATTAATTGAAATTCAACTTTAAATTATTATGTTGTAACATGCATGTTATCATTTCAGGAAGAACAAGAAGCGGCTTTCAAACAAGGCCAGTTGGCGGTGGTACGATACGAGGATGTTCTAGGAAAATCTCTGCCAAATACGGAACATCCTGGGAGGGTAAGAGGAGTGGGAGGTCTCATTCCACACTCACAAACATTCGGGAAGGGCCGGATAAGGAGGACACGTACCTCGAAGACATCAGAAGAAGAAATTAACGCAAGAGTGGATCAAAGAGTGAAGGAGAGAGTAAGAGGAATAGAGGAGAGATTACGGCAAGAAATAACCGAACAAATGAAATCTGAACTTGCAATTTTGGTTCGGCAGACGATGGGCCAACAAGAAAAGACGTTTACCCCAACGGTCCTTCAGAGCAGCTGCCAGTCAGTTAAACCATATACCGATCTTTCCGAGTTTACTGAGGTAATGCAAATTCAGATTTAAATCAGTTGGCATATGCCTTAGTTTCATATATATTCGGATTTTATTCGAGTAAATACATATACTTGTACAGGAGTAGGGGTGGCAACGAACCGAACCGAACCGAACTTACCTTAGGTTTGAGTTTGGTTTGAATTATTTTCGAACCGAACCTGGTTTGATTCGTTTCGAACCGAACCCATTTCGAATTGAATTAATTGCGAACTACACATTTTTCGAATCGAACCCGAATCGAATCACGAACTAAATTATTTTTTAGCAGTCCTAGTTATACCGGTAGTTTATACATTAATTTTTTCTCGCGGGACAATTCACATGGCTTCATTTTACCGGTATGAACTATGAAATGAGTGTTTTTAAGTTGAAAAATTGTTCATGCAAAAATACATCAGAGACGGCTTTCCTGGTATGAACTACGAGAGAGGAGAGACAATCATCTAGGCCGGAGAGAGGAGTGACAGCCGGAGAGACAGCCAGTCGCCGAGAGCGTCAGCTAGATTTTAGAGCTAGAGGGAGAGTGAGTTAGGGAAAGGTGGAGAGAGAACTAGATTATTGAGATTTGAGAGCGAGGGAATGTCGGCTAAGTTAAATTATGACTCTCTATCTTGGATTTTAATTTCATCAGGTAAATGGACGGTCGATTTTATTATGAGATTCGAACCATAAAAATGATCGAACCCATTTCGATCGAACCAGGCTAGATTTGGGTTTGGTTTGAATTAATTCCGAACCGAACCTGGTTTGGTTCGTTTCAATTCGAACCCATTTCGAATCGAATTAAACTCGAATCAAACCCGAATCAAACCCGAATCGAATCACGAACCTCGAATTTTTTTGCCAGCCCTATACAGGAGGCAGAACTCAGCTGCAAACTCATGGCGAAAGTAGGTGAGAATACTATTGTGGTGGCCATGGGGACAATTCATGTTCCAGTTGCACCCGGTGGAACAATTCACAACAGGCCGATGCCGCCCGACCATGCAAGAGTAACGGTGGATGGTGTTAAAGATGTGGACTTCCTAGAGCTCCCCTTACCTGTACCAAATGGTGAGCAGTTAACCCTTGGATCGGTCCTCGGCAGTTTCACTGCATGGCCGATGCCCATGATATTGACAGGTTCAGATGAGGTATGTTATTGCTAAGTTTACTTCTTAATTTGTATCTATATGACAGAGTCATGGTTCATTATGGATTTTATTTCAATTTATTACGAAATTTTGCAGGAACCACGCGAAGAGGTACATCTTCCTTTAGGTGGGAAAGCAACGAGTCACTGCAAGGCGTTTGATGGTATCAACTTTGACAAGCTGGGACGAACATTCAAGCATCTGCGTGATCGATTTGCGGAGCTAGATGGCAGTCCATTCAAAATCGATCCGCCACTTGATCTTTTTTGTTCAGCAGACTCCATATCTGTTTATGCAGATGATTATGCGGCCTTGCTTGCACCACGGGAGTGGCTCACTGGACCAATCATTCAGATGTGGATGCTGTGAGTTAATATTCGTAATAATTATAGAATTTAGTACCTTCAATTCAAATAAAACAAATTTGAGAACACCTGTATGCCTTCTTTTTTTTAGGTATTGGCACAAATACATCAAGGAGGAATTTCCCGATGTGCAGGTTGGTTTCATGGACCCCCAGCGGACGAATGCCACCATGCTAAGTGATGATCGAGGAGGTGTACTTCAATACATAGGGCAAGCACTCAACGAAAATCGGGACAAGAGATTGATATTTATACCCTATCACCACATGTTAGTGTTATATATATATTCTAATTTTATTATATTTATGTCAAAATATAAAAATTATATAATATGACATTCTACAAACCTAACATGCAGCAATCATTGGGTATTGACCGTGCTTATGCCAAGAGAAAGTGCATTGTACGTGTACGATTCCGATAAGAAAAGTAAAAAAATGCTAATGATCACTGCTGCGGTCGAGGAGTAAGTGACATCCTAAATTTTACGTTTGTTTAGAATGCATTAGATTTTTTTATTATTTTATCATTTTAAATATCTCTCGTAAGTACTGATTGTTCAATGTGTTCATATTTCAACAGTGTCTTCAACAGGGTAATGGAGACTTCTTTGACGATTCATAACGATTGCAAGGTAATAGTTTCTATTGAGATATATGATTATAAGACAAAAATTGTGATTATATAACGTTAAAGCCATTTGTATGCTCATTAACATACATTTCAATTTTTTCAAACTTATTATGTAGTGCCCACAACAACCAGACGGCTGGGAATGTGCATATTATGTCATGTTGCTCATGCAAGACATAATAAACGAACACATATATACTTTTCCAAACTTAAAGGTATGCATTTATATATTTTCAAAAAGTAATTAAGCATTGTTGCTTCAAATATAATAAAATACACAATTAATTGTGCATGCTCTTCTATCTTTTAAAAAATGTAGGATATTCCCGCCAAACATACTGTACAACGCTTGAGCAACTTACGAAAAATGTGGGTTCAAATTTTCCTGAAAGAGGTACAGTAGACATGAAGTACAACAATTTAGGATGTGTAAACTTAATCTGTAGGATGTGTATGTCTATGATATTTAATTTAGGATTTGTACGTGATTTGTATGTGTAAACATAATTTATGATACGTAAACTTAATTTGTAGGATGTGTTTGATATCTATTTGTGATTTGTATGCATATATATATTTATCAATCTGTGATTTGTATCGGTAGCATTTTAATTGGGCCAGCATATATATATAAATGGAAGCTGGCCAAATAATTAAAATTCTATTTTTTACATTCAACCAAACATCTGGATCGGTTATTAATTAAAAAACCGATCTAGATGTGTTTTTTTTAATAAAAAAAATACAAAAAAACTATCAGGATCGGTTATTAATTAAAAAACCGATCTAGATGTGTTTTTTTTAATAAAAAAAAATACAAAAAAACTATCAGGATCGGTTTTACATAAAAACCGATCTTGATAGTAGGTATCTGGATCGGTTATTATTAAAAAACCGATCTAGATGTGTTTTTTTTAATAAAAAAAAATACAAAAAAACTATCAGGATCGGTTTTACATAAAAACCGATCTTGATAGTACGTATCTGGATCGGTTATTAATTAAAAAACCGATCTAGATGTGTTTTTTTTAATTAAAAAAAAATACAAAAAAACTATCAGGATCGGTTTTACATAAAAACCGATCTTGATAGTACGTATCTGGATCGGTTATTAATTAAAAAACCGATCTAGATGTGTTTTTTTTAATAAAAAAAAAATAAAAAAAAATATCAGGATCGGTTTTACATAAAAACCGATCTTGATAGTAGGTATCTGGATCGGTTATTATTAAAAAACCGATCTAGATGTGTTTTTTTTAATAAAAAAAGAATACAAAAAAACTATCAGGATCGGTTTTACATAAAAACCGATCTTGATAGTACGTATCTGGATCGGTTATTATTAAAAAACCGATCTAGATGTGTTTTTTTAATAAAAAAAAAATACAAAAAAACTATCAGGATCGGTTGTACATAAAAACCGATCCTGATAGTACGTATCTGGATCGGTTATTACTCAAAAACCGATCTAGATAACAACTATTAAGATCGGTTTTATTAAAAACCGATCCTAATAGTTTCTATTTGGATCGGTTGTTTAAAAAATATAAAACCGATCCTGATAGTATCAGTATCGCCTTCATCAGGATCGGTTGGATTCCGATACTGATATGTGTTTATAACCGATCCTGATTCCATATTTTCCACTAGTGACTTTTCCAATGCACTAGGTTCCAAATACAATATCAAGTACATAATGAGAATTATTATCAATTTATCATTGCAGTGTTATGCTATCCTATGCAAAATTTCTTGATGCCATCACAAAATAGAATAGCTCCATTTAATATACTTGGGTAAATTATATCTGGGTCCAACATAAAGAACATAATCAATTGAAGAAAAAGGATTTGATACGACCATAATTTTTACTTTTTCAGTTTTGTAGAAGCAATGTATAACAATTATCTTCTCGTCACTTTATGTGTCACTCTCCAATAAATATACTTTTTTGAAATAAAGTGATCTTCTTGGCACTTTATTTTATAAAGATAATAAAGAGATCACTAATGCTAGTCATCTTTGGCCCATACATGATATTTTGTCAGCACCTCACATGATATATTCCTTACCCATATCTTTTAGAATGATACACAACTTTACAATAAACTATTACTTAAATTTTTTTAATTAAATCAAATTAAATTGAGAATTAAATATATAAATAAATAACAGCTATATGTCGAAAAATAAAAAGAACGAAATTCTTTATCAATACTCTTCTTAATTTTTATCCTCCACCTGACTAATAAAAATGTTGAAAAAACAAAAATACGAAGACAGACACCTGCCTTGTTGAAAAATAGAAAGAAAAAAAATTCTTTATCATGACTCTTATTAATTTTATCCTCCACCTGTCTAAAATGCACATATTTATGGAGTTGACTTGCAGTCTTCTCCCAGACTGCACTCCACCAATAAAAGAGCACATCTTTAGTTTTTCTACCTTCTCTCTTTCGATCGTTTCAAATCAACACAATAGAAGAGCAGAGAAAGAATTGGCAACTCTTCAAGATTGAAGACCCTTCTTCCTTAGATAATGCATTATTCTTCTGCTTTCGACTTTAAAAGCTTTCTCTTCTTCAATTTCAGAATTTGCACACTATTTTATTATAATTTCTGAACTTACACAACTAAAACATGCATACTAAATCCTATTACATAAGGGGTTTATATAGTAATTCTAATGGTGTAGCCAAGGCGATAATGGAGGCTATCTTTAGAATTTCGAGGTTATTTTTAGCCTCTAATACTACAAATAACATCGTCATATACAAACTTCCAATCATAGCAAGTCTGTCACGGCTGTAGGTTCGCCCTTCTAGAAGGTTGCTACTCAACGGTCGAGATTTAATCCAACCAAGACAGTCCACGGATCCAATCCATGTGCCTATGCGGCGTACGCGCTGAGCCCGTATACAATCCACTTCAATCCGCACGACACCTGACAAGCTGATTTTTTCTGTGTTTTCACCATGTTGCATGTTGTGCATTTCGTTTGAGGTGTTGCATACTCCATATGATGCCTTATTTTGACGCTTTATTTAGAATTAGTTTAAATATGACATTTTTGCTCTTTTTTCGGTCTAAATACTCAACTTTCTCCAAAACCTGCCAAAATAATCTAAAAACACGTTTGCGGTAAATAATTCGAAACAATGGCTACTTAGCATATGCTTTTTCGACATTTTTCGTACTTAAAAGTAGTGATTTTCATTATATAATTAATTAGCATTATCAGCACATATTTACTATAAGTTGTATTTGATATTACAAAAATAAAATACCTTGCAATTAAGAATGGACATTACAAATTTTTAGTTATTTTATCATCTTTTGCACTTCATAACTTTTTTTTGCATTTTTCCCATACTGACATGACCTAATTCGTACTGTAATGTTATTCTGCGTTCCAATAATCTGCACCCCTGCAGATTAATTTATTTATCATATAGTTTTTAATAAAAGTATTGAAGTCTAATTATATATTAGTTTACAAAGTATATTTCATACTAATGTTGATTTCTTTTAAAGCTTATATGTTTACAAACTTCTTGTACTCTTTCAATTATTACGTGTGAATGACATATCCCTTAGATAGTGTGATTTATTTGGGATTCTCAGGATTATCTCTTACTTTCTCAAATTTAATAAGTGTAGTTGTGTGCACTATTCTGAGTTTGTCCCTTCTAGAATTGTCACCCATTCAACAAAATTTCAATTTTAAAGGTAATTTTAAAGAAAATAATTAAAAGGTAATTAAAATTAGAGGCAAACATAATCAGAGGCAAATAATCAGAGGCAAACATCGCCTGAAAAGCATCTTATCTTATTTCAAAATTCCAATGATAACACGATCATTAGCATTAAATATTTTTCTCAAAAAGGAAGCATTATAATTAAAATTACAATTATACCATCAATCAATTCAATCCGGGTGTTCATGAGTAAGAAAAACAGTTTAAAAAAGAAGCATTATAAATAAAGTGGATATGTGTAAGAATTTATTTTCATTAACTCTGCTTGTACGGTTATGAGTAAGAAAAATAATTTCATTAGCTTATCAGAAAAGAATACGGGTTAAAACTATTTTCGTTACCCTAGAGGGTAATTCATAAATATAAAATTATATATATGTAATAAAAAATTGGCAATGCGTTTGTGCCAGTTGGTTATTACATACTCCATAAATAAAAAAAATTAGTTGTTTATATTTGCCTCTCGTTTTGTAAATCCTCCATAAATTAAAAAGTTTCAAACATACTCTCAAATTTTTTTTGAAGTGCTTAAACTGTCAGAATTCTGAGCGGTCCTAATAATTCTTATAAAACCATTAGGAATTTTGATGGTTCTGGATTTATTAAATAACCAGGAATTCAGAACCGTCAGAATTCCTAGCGGTTTGCTACAAAAATGCCCCACACAAACCCAACAGATAAAAAAAAGAGAGGAGAAAATAAGCAATTTTGGAGACAATTTTACAATCCTAAACATTTAATTTTGACTTCAAATTTATTTGCGCAAATTTTGATTTCCATCAGAAAATTCTTTGAGAATATTTGGATTCAAGATATGAAACTCTTTAGCAGAGCTGCACAAACCCTTAACCCTAAAAAATTCTTATTTCTTTTTCTGAATAGAGTGGAAAATAATTATTTTAGAAAAATCTTCTTATAGTCTTTCCAAAATATTTACCAATGTTTTATGAATCTTAAAGGAAAAATCTTCTCTTTTTTATTTAAATGCACACTAAATTAATGTCTTTTTTTATTTGAAAAATCAATAGCTCCACTCAATGCCCATATATATATATATATCTCGCTTTTAAAGTAATGTGTATTATTTTATGAACCTTTCACTAGTGGAAAAACAGGAATCAGGATCGGCTTATCTGGATCGGGTGTACTAACCAACCGATACTAATACTTACCTGAATCGGTTCTATCACTAAAACCGATACTAAAAGCTAATGAAAGCACAGCACATGCACTATCAGCATCGGTTCTAATATTAAAACCGATGCTGATACTATCAACATCGGTTCTAAGTTTAGAACCGATTCTGATTATAAAGTATCAGCATCGGTTCTAAGCTTAGAACCGATTCTGATTGTAAAGTATCAGCATCGGTTCTAAGCTTAGAACCGATGCTGATACTATCAGCATCGGTTTTAAGCTTAGAACCGATGCTGATAGTTCATATTTAGCTTTATCCCGAAGTCTGATTCTTCACAGAATCATTTTTCTTTCTTCTTCCTCCATTGCTTGGCGCAGCAGCTATCTTACTGGGCATTGATCAGCTATCTCACTCTTCGTTCTCAGGTTCATTAATTGATTAATCATCTCTTTTCTCAAGTTTGATGTTAGATCTAGCACAATTTAGGTTCTAATTCGGCCCATTTTATAAACCCTAATCTATCTTTTAGGTTTTAATACATTTTTATATTTTAAGCTTTTCTTTATATGTGAAGATGAGCAAATTCATGATATATATGAATTTTTGATATAACTATATTTGCACATGCATGCTATATTTGAGCTTTTGATATATACCAATATATACCCTAGCATGCATCATATATATGTTATATAGTATTTGGCTAATATGCTATGGGTTGCATAGAGGCCTCCCGTGCTACGGCTCAATATTTGAGTTTTCAAAATACTCACGGTCGATCCGAACCATTTATCTTGTTCTCCGTATTAATATGTGTTTGGAGACCAAATTTGACATTTTTTGGAAATTGTTTACTATTTTTTTATGGTCCAGATTTGTATGAAAAACAACGATTTTCAATAAATCTAAAAAAATAGTTAAAAATTTCCAAAAAATGTAAAATTTGGTCTCCAAACACATATTAATACGGAGAACAAGATAAACGGTTCGGATCGACCGTGAGTATTTTGAAAACTCAAATATTGAGCCGTAGCACGGGAGGCCTCTATGCAACCCATATATAGCATCGTAGTTAAGTCCATGTTATATATATATACATCTCTTATTTAGGTTCCGATGGTTTAATTTTGTAGTTTGGCTATTATTGAGAGATTTGGTGCAGCGATCTTCATCTCACTCGGTACGGCATCTAAAAAAGTTGTAAGTACCACATAAAACTCATGTTTAATTAGTTTTGTGCATAAATGTGTATTTCGATAGCTAGACTAAATAGATTTGTAGTAAGTATGTAGCTAGAGTATTGTCTTGAGAGCCAAAACCGCATGATTAATGCCTTTAAGTCATGATACCCGTTCAAAATTAATCCATTAGGGATTAATTTTGAATAGTCCCCGTTTTGGGACTGCTCTTTGAATACTTTGTCTCAATTAGGATGTGACCACTTGTTAGTCGTGTTTTAGTATTTAAGAAAATTTCGGCAGCATTTCTCCTTATTAGTTCCCCGAATACTCGGGGAACTAAGGGGAAATGCTGCCGAAATTTTCTTAAATACTAAAACACGACTAACAAGTGGTCACTACTGAGACGAAGTATTCAAAGAGTGGGATAGGATGGTAACCAGGCCCCATGTAAGCCTTACTGTGAATATAATTTAGTACCCCAAGCTTGTTATAAATTAATTGTGTTCTACTATAATTGCAGATGGACCGCAGTTGGATGTACGAAGCATCACGTCTATCGGATGAATATACGACAGGTGTCGAGGAATTTATCAGAGTTGCTATGGAAGATATGGCGAATAAGGGGAGTACAATGATGTCGTGTCCTTGTCGTGATTGTAACAATGGTCAAAAATTTTCCAACTCGAACCAAGTGAGGAGCCATTTAATCCGTCGTGGATTCAAGCAAGGATATAAGTGTTGGATATGGCATGGTGAGAGTTTTCCAACCGACATAGGTACTGGTACTGAGCATCAGGAATACCATACCGTTGGGGATGAGGGGAATGACTTACGGGGATTGGAAACCGACGTAGGTACTCGTACTGAGCAACAGGAGTATCATACCGAAGAAAATGATGATATAGTGGTAGATAAATGTGATAATTTTGATCAAATGTTACGTGATATAGAAGAGGATTTTGATAATGATAAGCAGTATTGTTTGTTTGAGAATTTGTACGAAGATTCTAATAAGGAATTGTATCCTGGTTGTTCTAAATTTTCAAAATTGAAAGGTGTATTAAAATTGTATAACCTTAAAGCATCTAACGGTTGGAGTGATAGAAGTTTTACTGAGCTATTACAAACTTTAAAAGAAATGCTTCCGGAAGGAAACGAGATACCACCCAATATTTACGAAGCGAAGAAAATATTGTGCCCAGTTGATTTGGGAGTTCAAAGAATACACGCGTGCCCAAATGATTGTATATTATATCGAAATGAGTATGAAGACCTTCACGAGTGTCCAAAATGTGGTGCATCACGTTACAAACCAAAGCAGATTGCCAGTGATAAAAGTGATGATTGTAAACCGAATAAAGGACCTCCTGCAAAAGCATTGTGGTACCTCCCCGTAAAACCGAGATTCAAACGTTTGTTCTCAAATGCTAAAGATGCAAAATTACTGCGTTGGCATGCCGAAAACCGGAAGAAAGACGGGAAATTACGGCACCCCGCTGATTCTCCCCAGTGGAGGAATATTGACAGAGAGTTTTCTGAATTCGGACGTGACCCTAGAAATCTAAAGCTTGGGCTGAGTGCAGATGGAATAAATCCGCACAGTAGCATGAGCAGCAAGCATAGCAGTTGGCCGGTTTTATTGTGCATTTATAATCTTCCGCCTTGGTTATGTATGAAGCGCAAATACATCATGTTGACCTTGCTCATATCAGGACCCAAACAGCCCGGGAACGATATAGATGTATATCTAGCGCCATTGATTGAGGATTTAAAAGAATTATGGCAACCCGGAGTGCAAATGTATGATGCATACAGCAAGGAGAAATTCACTTTACGGGCCATGCTTTTCTGCACCATTAATGATTTTCCGGCTTATGGAAATTTGTCGGGTTATAGTGTCAAAGGAGAGAAAGCGTGCCCTGTTTGCCTGGATGATACAGTCGATGTGTGGCTACCCAACTCCTCTAAAAATGTGTACATGGGTCATCGTAGATTTCTTCCTGCCAACCACGCACACCGAAAGAGAAAAAAAGAATTCAATGGAAAGACCGAGAATACCAGAGCAAATTACCCGTTGACCGGTAAGCAAGTTTATTCGCGAGTAAAAGATTTGAAAGTTCAATTGGGTAAATTTAAAAAGAAGGTGGTGAGAAAGAAAGGGGCTCCGAAAATATGTTGGAAGAAGAGGTCAATATTCTGGGATTTACCATACTGGGAGCACTTAGAGGTTCGACACTGTCTCGATGTGATGCATGTGGTTAAAAACGTGTGTGATAGCATAGTTGGAACATTATTGAATATTCCGGGTAAAACTAAGGACGGTATCAATGCTCGGAAAGACATGCAATTCTTGAACATAAGGCCAGATCTACAACCAGCAGAGAAGGAAAGAGAAAAAGGAAAAACTTGTACATATCTAAAACCCGCAATGCATACGCTATCGAAAGCAGAGAAAAAAAGCTTACTGGAATGCCTTCATGGTGTCAAAGTTCCATCTGGATATTCTTCGAATTTTAAAAACCTAGTTTCACTGGATGATTTAAAATTGACAGGAATGAAGTCTCACGACTGTCATGTTTTAATGACACAGCTTCTTCCTGTTGCAATTCGGGGCATATTGCCAAAGTGTGTTAGGCAGACCATTACGAAGCTTTGCTTTTTCTTTAACGCCATCTGTTGCAAAGTAAATGATCCTGATACGCTAGATGCTCTGCAGAAGGAGGTTGTTGTCACTCTTTGTCATCTTGAAATGTATTTTCCGCCGTCTTTTTTTGACATCATGGTTCATTTAATCGTTCACCTAATTAGAGAAATTAAGATGTGTGGACCTGTTTTCTTGCGGTACATGTATCCGTTCGAGAGATACATGGGATTGTTAAAGGGATATGTCAGGAACCGATATCGGCCTGAGGGCAGCATCGTAAGAGCTTACACTGCCGAAGAGGTTATTGAGTTTTGTACTAATTATATGGATGATGTCAAAGCCATCGGCATCCCTAAGTCTCGGCACGAGGGTAGGCTTCACGGGGTAGGAACAATCGGTGCGAAATTATTCGTGCCTGATAGTACAACAATGTCACTAGCACATTTTCATGTTTTGCAACACCTCACTGACGTTCATCCTTTTTGGGACAAGCATATGACTCTTTTGCGGCAACAGAATCCTAAGAAATCTAATAAGTGGTTAATCGGCGAACACAATAAAACGTTTGAAAGATGGTTTACACGTAGAGTCATGCAAGCTCCGGAGGGAGAAAACATTAAAGAAATTGTCAAATTGTTGGCTCTTGGTCCAGTTCATGTCGTGAGGACCTTCCAAGGATATGACATTAACGGGTACACATTTTACACAAGAAATCAAGATGCAAAGAGTACCGTACAAAACAGTGGAGTGACGTTAGTAGCTGTTTCGAGTGATTTGTCAGATCCTAAAGGTGCCGGACCATCGCATGCATCGATGTCATATTACGGGTTTATTGAAGAAATTTGGGAGCTCGATTACATAAGATTTAATATCCCGTTATTTATGTGTAAATGGGTCGATAACCGTAGGGGGGTTAAAGTCGACGAAGATGGTTTTATTCTGGTGGATTTCAGTAAAGCTGGATATAAGGATGCTCCATTTATACTTGCAAGACAAGCCACGCAAGTGTTCTACGTAACTGATCCCGCCGATCGTTCAAGACATGTTGTCCTCTCTGGTAAAAGACGTATAATCGGGATTGATAATGTGGAAGACGAAGAAGCGTACGATCATTTTGATGAGATACCACCGTTTTCTACTGGCATGGCATCTCTACCGGGCGCTGAGGATAATGAAACAGGTCACATGCGCATCGATCATGATGAAGGAGAATGGGTTGAAGAAGTTTCCATTGGCAAGTCATAATGTTGGTATGTCATATATTTAATATTGGTATGTCAAAAAATATTAAAATGTGAGTTAATAATCTTTAATATTGCTGACAAAAAGGTACGGGTTTTTTTTTTCAGAATGCACTGAAACACCCGACGATGAGAAGCATGAAAGTTATTCTTCAACACTTCTTGTAGCTTATTTTTTTTCATGTTATATGTAATTTATTAGCTTATTTTTAAATTTTTAATGTTTGTATTTTAGTAGCTTATTTTATTTTTATTTTATAAGTAATTTTTAAAATACAAAAATATTAAATAACACATAAACATGCTTTTTTTATATTTTAAAATAACATACACATACAAAAATATAAAATAACACATAAACGTGCTTTTTTTATATTTTAAAATAACATACACATACAAAAATGATGAATAGCATAACACATAAACATGTTTTTTTTATATTTTAAAATAACATACACATTAAAAAATATAAAATAACACATAAAAATCCTTTTTTTAAATTTTAAAATACAAAAATATAAAATAACACAATAACATGTTTTTTTTATACAAAAATATAAAATAACACAATTTTAAATGAATAGCACTATCAGCATCGGTTCCTAGCTTAAGAACCGATGCTGATAACTATCAGCATCGGTTCTTAAGCTAGGAACCGATGCTGATAGTACTCCGCATTATTTTAAATAAATACCACTATCAGCATCGGTTCCTAGTTTAAGAACCGATGCTGATAACTATCAGCATCGGTTCCTAGCTTAAGAACCGATGCTGATAACTATCAGCATCGGTTCTTAAGCTAGGAACCGATGCTGATAGGCTTCCCTCTCCAACCGGCGCCTCTATATTCTTTAAAACTTACTCATTTTTCAAAACCTCAAAACCTCAAAATTAAACCGTGCTGACCTAGCCTTGCTCCTCCTCCGCCGTGACCTAGCCGTGCTCCTTCTCCTCCGCCATGGCCTAGCCGTGCTCCTTCTCCTCCGCCGTAACCTTCCTTAGCCTCACTCGGCCTCCTCCGCCTCCTCCTTCCTTAGCCGTGACCTCCTTCTCTAGCTGCTTCCTTGGCCGTGACCCCTCTCTCTCCTTCTCCTCCGTTGGCTCTTCTCCTCCGTCGACTCTGTTGGCTTGTGACCTCCGTCGGCTCGTTTGCTCCGCCTCCCTCTCCCTCTCAAATCGGGTAATTAATTGAATTGTTACATTAATTGAATAAGTAATTGTTTTAGTTAACTAGTTAATTACCAAACCGAAATGTATATGATGAATGTATATGATGGTTTAGGGTATATTAGATTCGGGTATATGATTGTGAATATATATGATGAATGTATATGATGGTTTAGGGTATATTAGATTTGGGTATATGCTTGTGAATGTATGTATGTTAGATTGTGAATAATTACCAAACCGAAATGATTGTGAATGTATGTATGTTAGATTGTGAATAATTACCAAACCGAAATGATTGTGAATGTATGTATGTTAGATTAATTCGGGTATATTCTTGTGATAGTACTTGCATAATTTGTATGTATATGATGGTTTAGGGTTTAGGGTTTGCCAATTTAATTCTTGTGAAACTTGTATATGCTTATAGATTCGGGTATATGCTTAAATAATTGTGAATGTGTGTATGCTTAAATAATTGTGATACTTGGGTAAATTCTTGAAATTGTTTAGAAATTCTTGAAATTCTTGAAATTGTTTAGAAATTCTTGAAATTCTTGAAATTGTTTAGAAATTCTTGAAATTGTTTAGAAATTCTTGAAATTCTTGAAATTGTTTAGAAATTCTTGAAATTGTTGAAATTGTTTAGAAATTCTTGAAATTCTTGAAATTCCATAGAAATTCTTGAAATTGTTTAGAAATGTTGAATTAGTTGTTTAAGAATTGTTTAGAGATTCATACAAATGTTGAATTTGTATGAACATATATATTCTTGTGATACTTGGGTAAATTATATTCTTGTGATACTTTGGTAAATTATATGAAGGTGATACTTGTTTGAAATTGTTAGATATTGAGTTTAGAAACTCGAATTTTTTGTCATATTGAAATTGCAATTTTTGATACTTGTTATATTGTTAACCTATTTGCAAATTCAGATATGGAAAGCAATAGTCAGACAGCCTCGGCTAAGAAACGAGGAAGAGGGCCTAATGCAATCAAGGAGAAGTTTAACGAGAAAGGGAAAGAGCTGGAACTTGACAAGTTTCACAGGCCGGTTGTTACTACGGATACAACGTCTTTTCCAACGGAATTCGGTATATTGGTGAGAATGAATATTCCTATAAGTTTCGTATTGTGGAAAGATGTTCCAGAAGAGAACAAGCTGAAAATATGGGAAACACTGAAGGTAAATAACGTAGTACTAAGTTCACAAGCTTTCATTTGATATTAACTAACTCTAAATTTTGATTTCTATTTGTTTGGCAGCTGAGATGGGGTATAAAAGAGGAAGAAAAAGTGAGGAACTATTATTATCAGAAGATGGCTACTTATCACCGGAGGTGGCGAACCGAGATGACTAAAGTGTGGCGCGCGGGTGAGACTCCCGATTTTGCCAAGCAAAATATGGAAGAAAAAGACTGGGAGGTATTTGTCAAGTATCGAGAGACGGAGGAGTTTGAGGTATGTTTATTTCTGCGGATCACCTACCTTATCTCTAAGTAAGAATTCAAATACTCTTATAATTAAGGCCTACAATGATTGTCTTGACATATTAATTGTAGACTGCTAGCAAAATTGGAAAGGAGAATCAGGCCAAAAACGAGTATCCGCATTTCTTAGGATCTAGAGGTTACATGAGCGAGGGTTTTCGGAGTAGGCTTACAGATGCTATGCAGACGATTGCAGACGAGAAAACATCTAGTGATCCGTCTTCCCAAGGCTCAACAAGTGCATTGAAACCAGAAGAGGTCCTTGATATGTCGATTGAGCATAGGCACGTCACCTGGAGACTAGGAAGACAAAAGCTCGATAAGGAGACCAAGGAACGCTTTTATCCAGAAACATACGTACCGGTCATCGAGAAGATTGTAAGAATTTTAGATATTGTTATTCATTGAAAACGCTACTTTACTTTATTAGTTTATTGTAAGAATTTTAGATATTGTCATTCATTGAAACCTCTACGTTAATTTATTAGTTTATAACATGTTGTCATTCCAGGAAGAACAAGAGGCGGCTCTGAAAAAAGGCTTGTTGGCCGTCGAACGATACGACGATGTTCTCGGAAAATCTCTGCCAAATCCGGAACATCCTGGGAGGGTGAGAGGAGTGGGAGGTTTGGTTCCTATCAGGAAAACATACGAGAAGAGCTCAATAAGGAGGAGACGCGCTCCCTCGAGTTCCGAAGCAAAAATGAGGGAAGAACTGAGGGAAGAAATGGAGGACAAAGTAAGAGAAATAGAGGTGAGACTAGAAGCAAAAATGAGGGAAGAAATGAAGTCTCAACTTGCACTTTTGGTTCAGCAGTCAATGGGCCAACAAGTTCAGACGTTTACCCCAACAGTCCTTCAGAGCAGCAGCCAGTCAGTCAAACCAATTGCAGATCTTTCCGGGTATACTGAGGTAATGCAAATTCAAATTCAATAATATTCAAATTTCACCATTTATTTTCCATTACATGTTGTACTGTTCATACGTTTTAGTTTATTCGAGTAAATACATATATCTGAACAGGAGGCAGAAATAAGCTGCAAACTCCAGGCAGCTATCAATGGGAACACTGTTACAGTAGCCGTGGGGACAATTCATGTTCCAGTTGCACCCGGTGGAACAATTCACGGCAGACCGATGCCGCTCGACCATGCAAGAGTGATGGTGGATGGTATTTTCGATGCGGACTTCATAAATCACCCATTACCTGTACCAAATGGCGAGCAGGAAACCCTAAAGGATGCCCTCGGCAGTTTCACTGCATGGCCGATGTCCATGATAGCGATAGGTTCAGCTGAGGTATATTATTATTACAAGTTCTTATACTTCCGAATTAGTATCTATGTGATAGAGTTATAGATGATTTTGGATTTTACTTCAATTTATTATGAAATTTTGCAGGAACCACGCAAAGAAATGATTATTCCTGGAGGTCCGAAAGCAACGAGTCACTGCAAGGCATTTGATGGTATCAATTTTGACAAGCTGGGACAGACATTCAAGCATATTCGTGATCGGTTTTCGGAGCTAGATGGCAGCCCAATCGAAATCGATTCCCCAGCTGATCTTTTATGTTCAGATGACTCCATATGCGTCTATGCAGATGATTATGCGGCCTTGCTTTCACCACGGGAGTGGCTCACTGTACCAGTCGTTCAGATCTGGATGCTGTGAGTTAATATTCGTAATAATTGTAGAATTTAGTACTTTTAATTCAAATTTCACAAAATTGATATCACCTCTATATCTTTATTTTGTAGGTATTGGCACAAATACCTCAAGGAGGAATATCCCGATGAGCAGATTGGTTTCATGGACCCCAATCGAACGAATGCCAACCTGATGAATGATGACCGAGGACGTGTTCTTCAATACATAGGGAAAGCACTCCGAGAAAATCAGGACAAGAGATTAATCTTCATACCATACCATCAGATGTTAGTGTTACATATATATATATTCTAATTTTATTATATTTCTTTCAATTCATATAAATTGAATAATATGACATGCTACAAACCTAACATGCAGAAATCATTGGATATTGGTCGTGCTTATGCCAAGAGAACGTGCATTGTACGTGTACGATTCCGATAAGAAAGGTAAAAGAATGCTGATGATCAGTGCTGCTATCGAGGAGTAAGTGTCTTTCCTAAATTTTACGTTTTTTAAGAATACTAATGATTTTATTATTATATTATCATTTGAAAAATGTATCGTAAGTACTGATTGTTCAATGTTTTCATATTTCAACAGCGCCTTCATAAAGGAAATGGGTGCTTCTTTAACAGTTCATAACGATTGCAAGGTAAAAATTCATATTGCGATATAATTATAATGAATATACATATAAGCCATTTGTATGCTCGTAATACAAACATTTTTTTGTTTGAAACTTGTTATGTAGTGCCCACAACAACCAGCCGGCTGGGAATGTGCATATTATACCATGTTGCTCATGCAAGACATAATAAACCACTGTCTCGATGTTTTTCCGCAATTGAAGGTATATATGCATTTATAAATTTTTCAAAAATAAGAATTGTTGCTTCAAATATAATAAAATACACAATTTAATTGTATATATATGCTCTTCACAAATTCTAAAAATGCAGGATATTCCCGCTAAATATACGTTACAACGCTTGGCCGACTTTTGCCAAATGTGGGCCAAAGCCTTGCTGAAAGAAATTAAGACGAGAGGAAGTTAGGAACATGAATTTTTTGTAATAAGTTAGGATGTGTATGATATATAATTAATTTATGATGTGTTTTATTGATAATTAATTTAGGATGTGTTTTATTGAAAATTAATTTAGAATGTGTTTTATTGATAATTTAGGATTTGTGATAATTTCAAATTTCGGCCAGCTAAATAAATATGGAAGCTGGCCATTTAATAAAAAATATTTTTTAAAAATTCAATTGAGTATCAGCATCGGTTCTTACTTAAGAACCGATGCTGATAGTGATTTTCTTAATTAAAATACAAATCAGTATCGGTTTTTCAGTCAGAACCGATGCTGATACTCTATTTTCTGAATTTAAAAAATATAATTTGAAATATACATCTGTATCGGTTGTACAGTAGAACCGATGCTGATAGTTTTTCCTGAATTTTAAAAATTCTATTTACAAAATCTATCTGCATCGGTTGTTAATTAGAACCGATGCAGATTAGTACCTATCTGCATCGGTTGTTAATTAGAACCGATGCAGATTAGTACCTATCTGCATCGGTTGTTAATTAGAACCGATGCAGATTAGTACCTATCTGCATCGGTTGTTAATTAGAACCGATGCAGATTGGTACCTATCTGCATCGGTTGTAACAACCGATACAGATTTGTTTGGTATCTGTGTCGCCCTCATCAGGATCGGTTGTGAACCGATACTGATATCTGTATATAACCGATACTGATTCTATTTTTTCCAATAGTGTTTTTATATTTTTTTTCTAACTTAATTTAAAAATATATTGTCAATATATCCATTATAAAGGAATCCCCATGTATTAAATGTTTTAAACTCCCCTCAATGATATATCTCACCATGCTAGCGTCATCTGTCCAGTCTAGTGTGCTAATTTGCTTCTCTTCTTATTTTAAAAAAAATGTGTTTGTTGTTCCTAAAACATAATAAAGTTAAAATTATGAACTCATTTGATTATAACGATATTTATATGTGTCTACCAAGATTTTTTTAATATTTTATTTCAAAAATATTATACTTTTATTATTCATCAATTATAAATAATTCAGCCAATCTGAGACATCTGACATTATTTTCTCCTTTCTCGTTTTTTTATAATTGAGCTGTGAACGAAGCAGACTATCATTTTTTTTTTGTAAATAATGTGATCTCTATGATTACCACTTCCATTACCAACCGCCCACAGAAATTACAAAGTTTTATAAAAGCATGATCAAATCTCTTCAAGTTCAGAAAACTTAAGTACAACATTATATATTCTTTACCAAGTAATAAGCACCAAAGGAAAGTACGAAATTTATGGGGAGGGTACGAAACTTAAGTACAGGATGCTCAATATTTCCTTGGCCCACATAAATTTATGACGGTACGAAATTTATGTGGAGCATCAGAAGATATTTCCGTTGCCCATGTGACATGTTTTTTGGAATGATTTATAAAATATTATTCTTTGTATGAATTTTATTTTACTCAATTAAAATTAAATTGAGGATTAAATCTCCAGAAAATATTATTATATGTTAAAAAATAGAAAGGACGACATTCTTCACGACTCCTATGTATCCATTTTATTCGACACTTGCCTTAGAAAAAGGTGAAAAAAGAACCTGAAGACAGAGACCTGTGTTATAAAAATGAATTTATTTAGTGACTTGACTCTGAGTCTTCTCCGAGTCTCCCACTCACTTTCCCAATAATTAGCTTTTCTTCCTTCTCTCTTTGGATCGTTTCATATCAACCCAACAAAAGAAAAGAGAATAGACTAAGCAATTTTAGATCCATGGATCTCCGTGGTGCGATTTCCAACCTTCTCTCTTTGGGCAAAAAATTGCTGCCAGCTGTGGCTGCAACTGCTCAAGCTCCGTCTTCTTCCTCCTCTCCTCCAGTAGATCAAAACCAACAAATACATGATGAATTAGAGAAATTGATGAGGATGCTCGAGCGGATCAATGCTACGCTGTACGATGCAGAGCAGAAGGAGATCACAGACTCGTTAGTCAAGCTGTGGTTGAAGGAGCTCAAGGGTGTTGCGTATCGTGCAGAGGACGTACTGGGTGAGTACCACTATGAAGTCTTACGAGCACAAGTTGAGGCAAGAGATGCTACTCCACCAGATTCTCGTAAAAGGAAGCTAATCCAGGTAACTTAAATACTTTTTGCCCAATTGTCTTCATATCAGGTTAAGGTAGACCCATATAGAACAATGTACCAGCTGGAAATGTAGCGTGCTATAGGACATGCCATTAGTCCATAAAAACCGCATTAGAAACTGCAAATATGTAGCACAGACCTGTACAATATAACTATTTTTATGTGTGTAAATGGGCAGTCATACACTCTCAAGGTAATTATGTTTGTCCAGGTTCCATCTGGCATGCTCGATCAAATTCACAAAATAAGGAGCAGATTTGATGAGATTACAAATGATCGGACCGCACTTCAATTGTCAGAGGAAGATGGGCCCAGGCGTTGCAACAATCAAATAGCTCAAACTAGCCACCTTGTAGATGAGTCGGATATCTTTGGTCGAGAGAGTGAAAAGGAGAAATTGATTGATTTGTTGTCCTCTGAATGTGATGGTGTTTCAGTGGTGACAATTGTTGGCATGGGGGGCATTGGTAAAACAACAGTTGCACAACTTGCATGTAATGATCAAAGAATCCGACAAAGGTTTGATAAATTTGGGTGGATATGCGTATCAGGGGATTTTAATGTTGAGAGGCTCACCAAGGAATCCCTGGAGTCTATTACAGGAAGTGGGTGTAGTCTTACAAATTTGAGTGCTTTGCAAGAGAAAATTCGAAAGGAGATGAGTGGGAAAAGGGTACTTTTGGTCCTTGATGATGTATGGAATGAGAACAAAGATCTTTGGGCTTCATTTCGGGTTCCTTTTAAGTCAGCAGCAGTTGCAAAAATCCTAGTAACTACAAGGAACGATCCTGTCGCACAAATCATGGAAACAGAGACAACATTGCACCTTGACTATTTGTCAGCCGAACAGTGTTGGCTATTGTTCGAACATTATGCATTTGGTGGAGTAAAACAAAATAAGGACCCAGAGTTGGTAGAAATTGGGAAGCAAATCATGAACAAGTGTGGAATGTTGCCGCTAGCTGTGAAGTCAATTGCTAGCCTTTTGAGACATGAGGGTGAAGTAGAGAATTGGAGAGATATATTAGAAAGTGGGCTATGGGAGTCTGATGTGAAGAGAGAGATAATTTCACCTCTTCAAATAAGCTATGCACGCCTTCCCACATACTTGAAGTCCTGTTTTCTCTGTTGTTCCATGTTTCCTAAAGATTACGAATACGGTGTAAAAGAGTTGGTGAAATTTTGGATTTCCCAGGGTTTTATTGTGTCTAAAGGTAACAAGACACCAGAAAAGATTGGCTTTGAATATGTACAAGAGCTGTGTCAGAGGTCCCTTTTTGGAAGAGTAGGAACAGTAGCATATGGGTGGAATTCTATAATTTATCGTTCACCCTTTTTTAAGTTGCATGATCTCGTTCATGATTTAGCACGAGTTAATTCGGAAAATAGTTGCTATTCGATTGAACGTGGTAAGGCCCTGATTTTTCCTAATGTACTATACCATTTGTATATAGCTGATTTTGTGAAGCTAATAGATCCTATTCCCTCTGGCAAGTTCACTGATCTGCGCACACTCATTACAGGCCCTGATTTTGAAATCTTGAACAGTACTGTTGATATTTCAATGGCACCAAAATTAAGAGCTCTAACTATATTTGGATCTTTCAATGGCTGGGAATACTTTAACAATAGTGAATTGGAATTTCTTTCTTCCATTGGTAATTTGAAACATCTTCGTTATCTTTCACTTGAATGTCTGTCCTTTGAAACGCTTCCTGAGTGTATATGCTCCCTTTACAGTTTGCGGATTTTAATTCTTGGGAGTAGTCATAATCTCAAAGAGTTGCCAACAAAAATAGGAAATCTAATGAGCCTAGAAAAGCTAAAAATTCATGGTTGTTCGAATTTTGCTGTGTTGCCTGAGTCCTTTTGTCAACTCAAGGCCTTGAGGAAACTCGATCTTATGAATGGCAAACTTGAAGTGCTTCCTAGTGACATTTGGAGCCTTACAAATCTTCAAACTCTGAAAATTATTAATACTCATTTGAGTTATTTACCACATAGCAGGAGTAAATTTGTAGGAATTCAATCACTAAAGGCAGAGCTGTACTGTGAGACAATAGGATGGTTGAAGAATTTTCCTGATTTGGGAGGTGCTGTTTGTCTATCTAATTTGAATTGTGTTCCCAATTTAATGGATGTCCAATGTGCTAACCTTGTGAGTATGCGTAACTTGAAGGACTTGGTACTATGCTGGAGATGGGGTGGTTATTGTGGCCAAGAAGGTAGTGTATTAAAGTTGGCCATTAAACATGATGAGAAATTAGTTGTTGAAGATCTGGTGATGGCTAGTCTCCAGCCTCACCCTAATCTGAGAAAGCTAAAAATAGATGGTTACGGTGGCAATACATTGCCAGAATGGATTGGCAGCCTATGCAAACTAAAGTATTTGAATATTAGTTGTTGTGATAGTTTGCAATTCTTGAAAGCAGAGTTGCTACCATTAGCACTTGAAAACTTGGCAATTTATGGATGCAATCAGCTAGTATCTATATCGGGAATGGAAAAGCTGAAATCCTTGGTTGAATTTTGCATTGATTGTTGTGGGAAGCTAGTATCTATATCTGGAATGCAACAGCTGAAATCCTTGGTCAAAGTTTCCATTGTGAATTGTCGGCAGCTGTGCTCATTATTGGGACCTTCTCTGGAATTGAGTGCACAGGAGGGCTCACATGGGAGCTCATCGTTGGGGTTGACAAACCTTGCGGATGAGTGGCATCCTGTAGAACCTTGCAAAGTTGAGGTTAATAAGTGTGGAGGGTTAGAGAAGTGGTGCTTGCAACATGGAATAGAATGCAAGGTATGTCCTAGACTCCTAGTTCCTATTATTCTATAACAATTATCCAAATCTGTTAAAATAGTGAAAATAAAACAATTCAATTAAGAATTTAAAATGGCCAAGATTCCTCAATCTCAGTAAAGTTTTTTTTTTTTTAATTCTTGACAGGGGCTGATTGAACCTTTATGGCATTCAGGAGGTTTCGAGCAGCGTATATATTGTAAGGATTTTCATTCACTAAGATTTCTTTATTTAAATTTTCAACACTTTTAGAAACTCCTAAAAATACTAATTGCATCTCTCGCTATCAGTGTTTCAAAATGCATATTTAAATATGAGGAGGGTTCAAATGCCTCCATGTTTTTGTGCGTCCATCATGCCTCCATCTCTCTCCATCATTTTCAAAGTTCAAACAGTCGATTCGAACCGCTCAACCTAACCTCCATACTAAAATATGTTTGGAGACCAAATTTTATATTTTTAGGAATTTTTTTACTATTTTCTTAGATAGGTACAAAATCAGTAAATCTGAACCATCTAAAAACAGTATTTTTTTACCTATCTAAAAAAATAGTAAAAAAATTCCTAAAAATATAAAATTTGGTCTCCAAACATATTTTAGTATAGAGGTTAGGTTGAGCGGTTCGGATCGACTGTTTGAACATTGAAAATGATGGAGAGAGATGGAGGCACAAAAACATGGAGGCATTTGAACCCTCCTCTTTAAATATATAGTTCAATTTTACAGTTTTTATTTTGTATTTTTGTAACTTTAACAAAGAATATAGTAAGATAAAGTTTCTATTCATCAAAAGGACTTGTCCCATCGGCGATGTTATATAGTAAGATAAAGTGTCTTTATTTTGTATTTTTGTATTATTGTCTCATTGGTTGCAGTCCTGTGAAGACTGTCCCATCGGCGATGTTATATAGTTTAAGGGAATGGTGCTATTGCAATAAAGCATTACTGCATTAACTACAAGGTACTTTCTATTATTTAATTTGCTATCTTGCCATTAGATATTTGATACAATTACCTCAACTATTATTTGCAAAGAAGGGCTTGTGTTTCTCTGTTGGATTTTTGACTTGAATGTAAAAATTAATGCAGATCACAGATTTTAGGCTCAACTTTTACATTCAGGAGATCTGATTTGCCATTTCCTCTAGGAAGGAAGGGTAATAAAATGTATGTAATAATTGTGAATTCCATTTGCTTGTTGTAATAAAATTTGTCATATTGTCGATAATGATTAGTTTTATGCTGGTAAATGTAGGCAAGTTATGTGCTACTGGTAGAGCTTCTACAGAAAGACGACTCGCCGTATCTGAAGAGCTTGGCAGGCCATGCCCTGGTGGACTGTAAGACTAATAAATTCCTTTTTATTTTATTTTAGTTCCAAAGTAGCTTTCATTTTGTTGACAGTACTTACAGGTTGGTTCAATACATCATGTGTAGTTCATACGATATACTAAGGGATATTGATTGCTTCATAAATCAGAAACATACAAAACTGGAATCCACAAAAAATTGAGGCACAAAGTTTAAATTTTAACAATACTGATTGGTGTTAGAGGTAAATTCAAATAAAGGAACAAGTAATTTTTTCAGTTGAAACTGAACGAATTGAGCTTTCCAGAATCAGAGTTAGGTCATGTGAAAATAATACTCTGTTCTGTTCATGAACCAGATTTCTCATTTTTCTTGTACCAGTATATCAAAATCTTTGCTGTTGCTTAATTCCTTTGTTTTGTTGTCAATACCCTAGGTCTCTCTTTCTCTCTAAATTTTTTTTTTTACAAACTCTTTATCTGTCTCTCTTGCGTGGTTCTGTGTGCATTGAATTGAAGTCCTCCTGGACACATAAATTAATTTTCTGTTTTTCCCTATAAAAGACCTGCAAGGCCCAATAGAACATTATTTCTCTCCAATCTGAATAGAATGTTATGAACAATCTTTCTTGTTTGGTTTTTAGGGATGTAAAATGTGCTAACATATTGGTTCATGCAAATGGATCGGTGAAGCTCGCTGATCTTGGGTTAGCAAAAAAGGTTTGTGGACACTTTATAACTACATCATGTTGCCGATCGACTATATATATGTATTGAGCTATTGATTAATAAATATAAATTATGTTGATTAAGTACGTGATGATTTTATTTAATTATTCAAACTCAGATGACTGAGAATCCAGAAGTTATCCGAAGAAAGTGTATAATGGATGGCTCTGGAGGTAATTTTTGCCTTTTGAGTTTGAAAAGTTTGAAATATTGGAAAATATTTTGTTTCATTCATACCAGATATTCTCCTGTAGCTCTTCAACTTTTCTTGAAATAGTAAAAAGTGCAAACAAATGTCAGAGCTGATGCAGATAATCTTTTTTGTAATTGAGTTATTTTTCTTTGTTTTTATTTAAAGGTTGTAAACCCTAAAAAACTTATGGGTTATCAGCAGATATCTGGAGCTTGAGTTGCACTGTACTTGAAATGTTAACCCGCCAGTTTCCTTATCCTAATATTGAATGGGTAAGCACAATCTTTTCGCACACTCTCTCTCATTCTCTCTGTTTTTTGTTTTGTGTTCATTTTTGTTTCAAAAACTAATTCACAGTACTACTGCAGTACATACATCATGTAACTTTATGTTTTGTTTTTTATGTGTGTAGACACAAGCTTACTGGAAGATAGGAAATGGAGAGCAACCACCGATACCTAATTATCTGTCTAGAGAAGCATGGGATTTCATCACGCAATGTGTCAGACTGAACCCTGATGACCGCCCATCGGCAGTAGAGCTGTTAGAGCACCCATTTACGATAACTTACTAGTCCTTACCTGTTATAACTTTTTATCTGTTTCTTCTTCTCACTCCAACAAACTTGCCTAAGTACAGGAAAAAATATCTGTTTTACTGTTTTACTTATGCTTTTGTATGTTTTTGTTGGAATTTACTAGTTTTATTTTATTCAGCAGACTCCCATATATATTTTTTTTCTTCTATATTTCTTTGAGCGAACTAGCCTGGGACCAACATTTTTTAACCAATAGATAGAATATTTTTTTCATTTAATACATACGAGTTGTGATATAAGTCATATAACTGATAATATGTTGATGAGCTCATATTAGGAACTTCGGCTGTTGGGCCATATATGTCTTAAATAACTTAGTTCAAATCATGTCAGATAACAACTGTACACTTGTACAAGTACCCTTGAGTTAAGAATCAATCTTTCATCTAGTAGCAAAAGACAACATTTTCTGTGTAAGAGGATGTGAGCTCGTAATCTGGACGAGATCTTTTATGAACATTAAATAAAAATTGATAGGTTATAGACCTCCACCTTCCTATATTAAAAAAAAAAAAGAAGTTAAAAACTCTTGATTTACCCCTGCTCAAATTGTACATATTTTTTTTTTTATCTTTTTCACTGTCTAAAGCCCCTGGGCAGTGGAATTATTGTTAAATTCCAAATGTGAAGCTGTTAGAATCATTTTCCATTTTCATTATTTCAGAACTTGAGAGACAGATAATGCAATTCATCGGGCAAAAAATGTATTCTCATGTGATTCGTAGTTCTGATCAAATTAATCATTTCACTTCGGATCTCATTTACTCAGGAAATCAGTGTACCCCTTTATCCAGCTCAATGAGTCTGTATTGGGCCCAACAATGCGATCTAATGCGGCTCATATGGGCCTCAACTTACAACAATCTACTTATTTCTGGCCCAATACACCCATATGGGCCCATATATGACAGAGAAAATGAACCATGCTGCAGTTGTTGCAATTTATCTAAAAACTAATGTGTTATTTTTCTTTGCTAATTGTATATTCCGACATTTAAACCCATAGCTATGGGCCTGCTACGAGCTCTATTTTTTACAACTGTTGGTTAGGAAGACGACTGCTGCATTGCTAAAGATAAAGTCGATTGTCCCATAAATATCACATTCCAGATAAAATTGCCGGAGGGAGTGAATTTCTTGGTACCCGATCGACAAAGCTGCATCGGTAGAAAACTGAGAGATCGGAGCCGACTCTGAGGGCTACAACTTGGTGCTTGCTGGGACCGGCAGGTTTGTCTATGTCTCTTAGAAAAAGCATGCATATTAGTGGAGCTTCTTTTGTCAGTGCTGTGACTTACATTTTGTTGTATTACAACCGCCACAGAAAATCAGACGAAAGCGTTTAACTTTCAACACCAATATTCTAAGGTTTTACAAGTTTTAGAAGATTATGCTTTAAAAGTAAGTATTCAATAATTCTAATTCTGATTATATATTAAGAGTACATGTGACTCTCTCTATATGGTCATTTTACTACAATTTTTTTGTGATTTAATCCAAAACTTAGGATTCGTAAAATTTCCACCAATCCATGCGATTTAACACCAACCAAAATTTGGATCGGGTCAGAATTTTTTTCTTTTATAAATTACTTATTAACAAATAGAAAAATAGATATAGTGTATTGAAATTTTGATGTACTATAAGGACTGGGAGAAGTGAAACCGATTCGAAGTTTGGATCGGGATTAATAGTCCGTATTTAAATATTTTTCAGGTTGGATTTTTCATACCCAACATTTTCCTCAAATTGTTGCTTAGTGTGTTGGTGCAGAAAAAAATAAAAAATGTTTTGGTTAGTATAACATCATTGTCATTTCAGCTTATATAACACCAACTTCGAAACCTATCGAATTGACTTCAAATGGTGAATCCAAACCGTTCTACTTCATTAGTTATGCATTTACATGCAAAATTTATAATATTTCAAATTTTTTTAGTATCAAATCAAACTGTTAAATGTGTGGATTTTTAAGTTAATTTTAATACATTCAATTTTCAACATCTTTTACCACGTTATTTGATACTAAAATAATTTGAAAATTTTTTTTTTGCATGTAAACAAATCACTCATAAAGTAAATTATTTTGAACTAAATTAGTCGTTTGAAGTTTATTTAATCAATTTTGAAGTTAGTGTCAGATGACACGAAGGTCATACTATCCGGACTCTTTATTTATAATAATTTGTGTAAGTAAAAAAAATTCTGATCTGATCAAAATTTTATTTGTGTGTGTCGCCGCTGAAAAAAAAATATCTTGAAATAAATTAGGACTAAGGATAGTTAAATAAGACAAATGACAAATTTACCCTCCTACTATACTTACTAATTTCTTTAAAAACAAAAAGCTGAAGACGGACACCTGTCTTATAAAAAAATTTATAAAAATGAGATCCAAAGTCTTCTGCGAGTCTCCTATTATATTCCACCAACAATTTTAGATCAATGGGTCTAGGCGGAGTGATTTCCAATCTTCACTCGTTGGGCTGAATTGAAGAAATTGATGAGAATTCTCGAGGGGATAAGGCCACGCAACTCTCTTGAGCAGAGGGAGATCACTGACCGTATTACATTTCACGCAACTCTCTTGAGCTCCTTGAACCAGTGCTTCACTGACTATTTATCTATGTTGAAGGATAAGCACTGGTTTAAGGACTCAAGACAGTTGCGTGCAATACCGAGGATGTATTGGATGAGTACCACTATCAAGTCTTTCGGGCACAAGTTGAGGAAGGAAATGCTTCACCAGATTCTTGTAAAAGGAAGCTAATTCAGGTAACTAAGATAACTGTAAAAGTGAGGTTTTGTGGTCTAGAGTCAGGGTCACTTAGATAACTGTAAAAGTGAGGTTCATTCCTCACATTTCATGGGGAACTGAGAATTAAAATGAGGAGCAAGGAGCAATTTGGTCGACGTTGTTACCAGAATTGGCTTCTTGAGTGTTTGTTTCTTTGCATACTTTAATTCATGTTATTTGTTTGAGCTGGATGTGCCAGTTACAAAGGTTGATTAGATTCATGTTGCTCTGTTAGGCACAGTTGAAGTTTGGTCTAGACTGTGTGAACATACAAAACTGAAGGCTCAATGTTTACCTAGAAGGAAATGGTAAGCAATTTTCATTTTCTTAATAGAATTCATCATACTGTCTTTTAGTAATTAGTGGTATGCTGGTAAATGTAGGCAAGTGATGTGCTACTAGTAGAGCTGCTACAGAAAGACAACTTGCCAGAGACTCCTTTCTTGTTGCAATTGGAACAATTTCCAGATACTCAAAAAAAAAATCTCTTTTTTCTTTGTTCTCTCTGTGTGATGCCTTTTTATGGCATATGGGCTGTGAACTCTTTGAATTGTACTGTAAATGTGTGATGTTAAGCCCTTTCTGTGATTGTGAATTTGTGACTCTGCCTTTGAATTTCGCTACCACTCAAAACTGTGTCCTCCTATTTCTCATTGAGTTTTACACTAAATACAGTTAACCAACCCTTACTCCATGGTTGGGATTCAATTTTTTGATAATTTATTATTTCATTAAGCTTGCCTTGATTTGATAGAATAAGAGGGAAAAATTTGATCTATAAAATTGAATTTTTGCATGTCCCATCTTGAAATGTTCAGTCTTGAGCCGATTGAGATTTCTAGTTTTCTACTATGTAATTGAGTGTATGTAATTCGATTTATCCTTATTTTTAATACTTTACACTGGTACTGCTCGGTACCAGTGCTTGTCCTTGATGCGGTTGATTTGAGGAGGGTTCTGGTACTCTGGTCACACTGGTAAGAAAATATTGTATTGGAGGTACAATTCTTATGAGTTGAAAATTAGAGCTTGTCAGAGGGACCTTACCACAAATACTTGAGGGCCAGCTTGTTGACAATCCTCAACAGGTTGGTTCAGTAAATCAGGTGTTCTCATACTAGATACTAGGGTATATTTATTGCTTTAAAACATAGAATCAAAAATTCACAAAATAACAATGCTGATTGGTGTTAGAGGTAAATTTAAATAATAGATTAAGCTTTTAATTTTTACAGTTGGTCATGAGAAACTAATACCATGTTTCTGTTCCTGAACCTGATTTCTCCTTTTTCTTATGCCAGTGTATTAGAAATATTTTCTGTTGCTCAATTCCTTTGTTTTTGGTGTCAATCCCTATCTCTAATTCTCTAATTCTCTGTACCTCATTCTTTTTTCTCCTTCTCAGAATGTAAAAATGGTACTGAAATTGGGATCTAATGACAGTGATGAATGCGGCTATGTAAGGCTTTGGTTCAAATAATAAACTGATTTTTTCATAGATACATATTTTTTTTTCCCTCTACACTTGTGTTCCTTTCAGGAGATTCAAAACCAATTTTCAGTCTATATTTAATATTCGGATGTTCTTAAAAATAGTGCTCCTTAGATCCAAGAATTGTACATAAGCAATCCTACCTGACTTGAATATAGTGAACAGGCTATGCTGGAAAGATGCACGCTGGTAAAACCCATGATAGTTAATGGTAAAAGTGAGTTCTTTTGCAGATCCATCATTCTTTTGCAGCTTTTTTGTTTCTTTGCATCCTTTAATTCATGATATATTTTTTAGCTGGATATACTTGTTCCAAAGATTAATTAAATTCATTTTGCTCTGTTAGGCACAGTTGAAGGTTTGCTTGGACTAGTGTGAACTTACAAAAATGGAGGTTCCACTTTTACCTACAAGAGAACTGATTGGCCATTTCCCCTGCAATTGAAAATTACATTTTCTTGATATAATAATATTTGTAATATTCTCTTGAATTGTTGGTTGTACCGTTGTATGCTGTTAAATGAAGGAGATCTTCTATTAGTAGAGCTTCTGCAGAAAGATGACTTGTTATTTCAGAAGAGCTTGGAAAACCCTGCCCTGCCAAGGTTTGTACTTTGTAGGCAGGCTTGTGTGGAACAGAGAGGATCACTTTGGAAATTGACAAATGGGGCAGTTTGTCAGCTGCTGCTTCAAATTTTTGTTACTTTTGTGGACTTAACTGCAAAAGTGAAATATTTTGTGTTGTCAGATACTTCTGGCTTGGTTTCTATAACTCAGATACCAAGCCATTCCTTAGTGCAGGAAGTGCTGATATATGTTGTCTTTAAGTACTGGTAACCAGTTTGTTTGTAAGAACTTTTAGCGTGTTGGTACCAGCTTGGTACCATCCCACTAAAGTTGTGGTTTCTGGAATGGAAATTGGTGGGTATACTCATTTTTATGAAAAAAATAACATTGTGAAGTGTCTTATTGTGCTAAGTATAATATCACCTATGGATAACCTCAAACATAAGTCCTTTAAAAGTCTCTACATTCATTTGCAAAAAAAATCAAACAAATAGATCAAATTACACATAAATTATTTTAAATAGCATTTACGGTAGTTTGTGTATGTAATGTATATCATCATATTTAAGTGTAATTAATATTCCTAATATTACCTACTCTGACAAATAACCTCAACCATTAATTTTTGTAATTGTGCATAATTTATTGTGCAATATTTAAGTAGACAAATAGAGTGTTGCACATAAAAATCTTCTAAAATAGTATTGTTTATGTTTGGTTATGTATTTAGTCAATTTAGGACACATTTATATTTTTAATATCACGAAAACTAACTAACTAACAAATGTCCTATATCTACAAATTAAGAAGGAATTTATGCAAAATAATAAGAATTTTGGGTAGAACTAAAGGCTTTAGGTGCTCTTAATTAATTTAATACTATACTAAAGGGATATGCAAATAATTATGATTTTGAAAATTAAATTCTAAATCAGATAACATGTATTGTTACCCAATATGTATACTTTCATAAGTGATTGTAACAAGCAAGGCGGTCTTCGCTTAAGTTTGGGCCTTGAGCTCTGCCAGCGATTTTCAGCATAACAAATGCCCTGTTCATAATATGAGATCAACATAACCAAACTATATGTATCCTTCTTTAGTTTATGCCTTGGGCTTTTGGAAATTCTAATTCTATATCAAATAACATGTATTGTTACCAAACATAATTTTTTTTTTTATCTTCAAAAGCCCGTAGTTAAAAGCCTTGTTAATTAATTACCAACATCCTCATTTACTTGATGCTCGTTTACAAAACATAATTTTTTTTTTATCTTCAAAAGTCCGTAGTTAAGTACCTTTTTGTCGATATAGTCTCGCAGATAGTCAATTTTATTCTCACAGGTACTCTCCTCTGACAGTGAAAAAGTAAAAAATATGATCGGATCAAATCATATGAAAAAGTAAAAAATATGGTCGCTTCATACGTCACTATTATCTTGTCGTCACTTCATATGTCACTCTCCAATATATATACTTTTTTGAAATAGAGTGATCTCTATGATCACCGCTTCCACTACCAAGTAATAAAGTGACCACTATGTCACTTTATTTTTTTTTAAAGAATAAAAATATCACTAACATTAGTCATTTTTGGCCCACGCATGATATTTTTTACAATAAACTATTACTTAAATTAATTTTTTAATTAATTAAAACTAAAATGTGAATTAAATCTATTGAAAAATAACAGTTATATGTCAAAAAAAAAGAAATTCTTTATCATGACTCTTATTAATGCCATCACAGAGAGAACATTTATCTTTAATATACTAGGGGAAATAACGATGTAATAATTTAAATCTAACATTATTCACATGAATTATTTATTTTAAATAATAAAGTGATCTCTGTTATAAAATATATTTATGTAGATGTTCATTCTATAACTTCCAATATTAATTATCATTTCATTGCCCACTACCTCCACTATCTCCACTACCATGGACATTTATTTTCTCCTTTATTATTGTAACATCTCTTTCTAGCCTATAAATAGAGGCTTTGCAAATAGAGAATGTAGACACATATTATATGCAATAGTGGAGAACAAAATTCTATTATTGCTCTCTCTATCTCTCTTGTCATTTACTTTACTTTTGTTGCAACTTTATCTTAATTTTATAACACGTTATCAGCACGAATTGCTCGGAAGAAGTTGCAAAGTAATCATGTAAGTAATTTGTGTGATTAATTATTATATCTTTCATTAATTTAAATTTCATTTAAATTTTTGATTATATTTGTTTTAGTTTATAAGAGTCATTCCTTGAAGTGAATGATGAAATAATAACCTGATGTTATTATCAAAACTAAATGTTTATCAAGAACCTGAAGTTCATATTACATGAATATAATAATAAGAGTAATAACCTAAAGTTATTATCACAACTAAAATTTTATCAAGAACCCGAAGTTCGTATTACTTGAATAAAATAATAACCTAAAGTTATTATTATAATTATTTACAACCTGAAGTTCTATTATAAATTTTAGTATAAAATTAATATAATAACTAGCAGTTATTATAAGCCACTGGATGAATAATAACCTGAAGTTATTCTCAATTAAAAAACCTGAAGTTTTATTAGAAATTTTTATATAAAATCAGTATAATAACCGGAAGTTATTATAGGTCATTGGATGAAAATATAACCCGAAGTTATTTCAAATTAAATTTTGCAATTGCGCAGCCAAGCAATTTAATAACCAGAAGTTATTAAATAAAATATTTTATTATAACCTGAAGTTATATAATATTAACATGAAGTTATTAATACATTTAAATTTATTTATTTATTTATTCATAGAATTTACATATTCTTTTATTTATATTTATTTATCTTCCTTTTCATAATCTGAAGTTATGATATTAATAACCTGAAGTTATGACATTGATAACCTGAAGTTATGACATTGATAATTCAAAATTATGGCATTCATAACCCGAAGTTATGGCATTAATAACCTGAAGTTAATACGTATCTATTTTGTAATACATATGACAAATCTCACAAAGTTTGAATTTATCTCCTTTTTCATTTATCATAACTTGAAGTTATGATAGTAATAACCTGATGTTGTAAATACATATTAATGAGAAAGAAAAACGTCCTCAAGATGTTTGTTTCAGATGTGGGATGATAAATCATTGGTCGCGTACCTGTCGTACGCCAAAACATTTTGTAGAGCTATATCAAGCTACAATCAAGAAATAAGGGGAAAATGTGGAAACTAACTTTACTGAATATGACCCCAAAATGAATGCCATATGGATACACATATTGATATATCAGATTTCTTCCATAATGTCAATGAAGAAATATATATTATTACTTAGGAAGAAAATATAGTATAAAAATTTATATTTATGTTTAATAAAAGTTTAGTTTACTTTTTAAATTTTTATATGCAAATAAGTTTAATGAATAAAAGTAATTTATTTTTGCATTTTAAAGGAAAATGGCTGACGCAATGATAAGTAATGAAGATCCATGTCTGGTAGACAGTGGAACAACTAATACCATATTGAAAAGTAAGAAATACTTTTCACAATTGCATCTTGGTGAGAATAATATTCACACTATATCTGGCACAAGTAATTTAATAGAAGGCTCCGGAAGAGCTTGTATTTTGTTACCTGAAAGAACAAAATTAATAATAGATAATGCATTATATTCAAGTAGATCCAGAAGAAATCTACTAAGCTTTAAAGATATTCGAAAGAATGGTTATCATATTGAAACTATGAATGAGAAAAATTGCGAGTATCTTCATATCACATCTATTAAGAATGACCAGAAGATCATAATTGAAAAGATGCAAGCAATGTCATCTGGATTATGTAGTACTTATATAAGTAAAATAGAATCAAATATCGTTGCTAACCCGAAGTTAGCCGTTACTAACTAGAAGTTAGTTGATCCAAAATTATTTACATTATGGCATGACAGATTGGGTCATCCAGGAAATATAATGATGAGGAGAATAATTGAAAGTACAAATGAGCATCCCCTAAAGGACCTGAAGATCCTATTATCAAAAGATATGACATGTGAAGCATGCTCTCTTGGAAAACTAATTATTAGGCCATCTCCAAATAAAGTTGGACCTAAAGCTCTTTCATTTTTAGAAAGAATTCAAGGAGATATATGTGGACCTATTACACCTCCATGTGGACCGTTTAGATATTTTATGGTGTTAATTGATGCATCAACACGCTGGTCACATGTGAGTTTGTTAGCAACAAGAAATGTTGCATTTGCTAGACTATTAGCACAAATTATCCAATGAAGAGCTAATTTTCCGGATTATCAAATCAGAAGAATCCGACTTGATAATGTAGGTGAGTTCACTTCTCAAACTTTTAATGATTATTGCATGTCTATTGGAATTACGGTAGAACATCCAGTGGCCCATGTTCATACACAAAACGGTCTGGCAGAATCGTTGATTAAAAGACTACAATTAATTGCTAGACCATTACTCATGATGTCTAGTTTACCGTCTTCCGCATGGGGACATGCCATATTACATGCCGCTGCATTAATTAGATTAAGACCAACTGCTTATCATAAATATTTCCCATTACAATTGGTCTCCGGAAGAGAACCAAATTTGTCCCATCTAAAGGTATTTGGTTGTGCAGTATATGTTCCAATTTCTCCTCCACAACGTACAAAAATGGGACCTCAAAGAAGGTTGGGAATTTATATTGGTTTTAACTCTTCTTCTATTATTAGATATTTAGAACCATTAACAGGAGATGTTTTTACAGCAAGATTTGCTGATTGTCATTTTAATGAATCAGTATTCCCAAATTTAGGGGAAGAAAAACAAAAACTGGATAAACAAGTAACTTGGAATTCATTGTTATCTTATCTTGACCCCCGAAGTTGTCAATGTGAACTCGAAGTTCAAAATATCATAAATTTGCAAAGAATTGCAAATGAATTGCCTGATGCATTCACATATACGAATAGAGTTACTAAATCACATATTCCAGCTATAAACGCACCTGCTCAAATTGACATTACAAAAATATCTAATGAATCTAATGTGCGTAGAAAACGTGGAAGACCACTTGGTTCTAAGGATGTAAATCCACGTAAAAGGAAAGAGCAGAATAAAGCAGTTGGTTCAACCCCAGAAGAGGTTGATGGTAAAACTCCTGAAGAAGTCAATAAAATTCCAGAAGAGATTGATAGTAAAACTCCTGAAGAAGTATATAAAATCCCAGAAGAGATTAATGGTAGAACTCATGAAGAAGTTGATAAAACCCCAGAAGAGGTTGATGAAGTTCCAGAAGAAACTCAAGTACCAAATGATTATGAGATTTCTATAAATTATGTAATACATGGTACTATATTAAATAGAAATAAAACACATGTTGATGAAATCTTTGCATTCGCTATAGCAAGCGATGTTATAAACGAAGAAGATAATGTGCCAAAAACTCTAGAAGAGTGTAGACATAGAAATGATTGGCCTAAATGGAAAGATGCCATACAAGCACAATTAAGTTCATTAGACAAGCGGCAAGTATTTGGACCTGTAGTCCAAACTGTAGGGTTTTCGATGGTTCAAACCCATTGATTTAGCTTAAGGTGCGGAAAGAGTAAAACAAATTTTTTTACATCTACCTTAAGCTACGGATTAAATGAATCAAGAAGGTCCATTTAATCCTATTTACAGATCTACTCCATAATTGATTTTCTAAAGCTTTAAATCTATTTACCAATTAAATAGATTAATATAACAATTTATACCTTGTTTCCAAATCACAGTTGGAATGCAGACCGAGCGAGAAGAGCTACACCAGGGAAGGAATCGACTCAGAGTATCACACGTGTGATACCTCTATCGGTTATCCACCAGGACTAACCGAAGAGCGGTTTATTTTTTCTGCCAGAAATACCGTAAACCGCAGAATTATGCAGAAACACTATTCACCAAAAAAGGGAGAGATTAAATATATTTAAGACTCCAAGTTATTCCGTTTCACTAAAAAAACAACACAAGAAATACCGCAGAGTTTGCAAAAATATATTTTTCCGAATCTCGTAATAACCGAAACCGGGGAAGAGAGAAATTCCGATTAACGAATTAATCAGATTAACATGTGAATTAGTAAGTTTTCTCTCTACCCTCACCCCTCTATTTATAGTGTTTTGAGGAGGTTCACAAAAGACCGAAATACCCCTCAAAACAAATCTATTTACCAAAAACCCTTGACACCTCATCATTTAATATGTCAAAAGACCAAAATACCCCTTCCACACCCTTCCACACTCTTCTCCATGCTTCTACACCCTAAGGTGTCATGCAAGGTGGCATAGGTGTGAAATGACCATTTTGCCCTTGGCCCATTAAGGCATGAATAGTAAAAGGCTTTGATTTTGGGCTTTGACTTTGGGCTTTTAATTTTAATTAAGGCTTTGATTATTTTGGGCTTTTAAACCCATAATTCAAATCCATAATTAACAAATTAAAATCCAAATCAAATATATATAATTGTCATATACAATTATATTTCTTTTCGGTTGTTGTTCGGTAACTTTTATACAACGTAACGTGTACGTTTATAAATTAACCGTTGTTTCTGCTTGTCATTCTAAATGACATTTATTATTTAATTATATCACGTATAATTAATTATAACCATCTTAATATTAATTATAATCAATTTATAATTAATCAGTAAGATTCTCCGAGTAGCTTCTATATGGTGTGACCCAATAGGATCTGTGTTATGTTGGTAAACAGAGTTAAAACTGTTTTAACTTCTATAATCATGAGTGGTATCTGGCAACACATCATGACCATCCAATTACACAGATGATGCTGTACTGTACAATATCACGATCCAGTAAACTATTTACTTGTGTCAGTTCTTTTGTCTCATAGCTATCAGATTAGTTTCAAGGTAGATGTGTGTCATCCTTGCAAATTAACTTAATCTTTTCTTGATCTTGAGCAGATTATCAAATATAATTACTCTTGTAATTATACCGCATGCAGATAATCTAACTCTACCAAGGGGCCCAGTGATGCTATAGCTCGTATAGAGATACGAGGGACAAATAATATTCTTGGTAGACTATCACTTCCTCAGCTAAGCTATACATATGAGAATGCTACCGTTATGACTGTTTTTTACGGACAGCGGTAGATAACAATCACACATACATATTTCTCAGTGGGAACGATAAATACCTCATACTTTAGAACGTGACACTGAATGAAAACATAAATGACACGAACACAATTCTATTTAATGTTTCATTCGGGGTCTGTCAAATACCATGTTCCTAGAACATGTATCTATGTGATTAAAATGGCATCTCGTGTCAAGTGGTTTGTAAAACTTAACCATCTTTTAATCCACATACTAACCTTATCGCGGTAATTAGTGTTCCTGCTAATTATCTTGGTCAGTGACTATTTAAGAGTATATATCATCTATATTATGGAGTTTCACAATTTCAGTCATGAACTCGAAATGATCCATAAATGCAATAATACTTGATACCTCGCATATTTAGCCTATATTTGACTTGATTTCATACCAAATTCATGTTCCAAATTGTCAAAACCATGTGCATTTCATTGATATATTCTTAGAATTTGGTACTGCTGAGAGTTTGTTTGTTTTCTGCAGGATTGGAGCAAAATACACGAAGAAACGGCGTTTTTGGACACCTTGGTACGGCCCTTACCAAACTTGGTACGGCCTGTACCAAACTTAGCCGTTTCAGCCTTCTTCCCACCTTGTACGGCCTGGCCGTACCAAATTGGTACGGGCCGTACATAGGTGCCGCCTGACAGAATTCAAATCTTGGCAGAGGCTATATATAGCGGGGGATCTCTCCATTTTCGACAATTCGACTTCATTCCAGATTGAGAGCTCAGTGAAAGAGAGAAAGAGAGCAAAGGAGCAAGAAGAGAAGATCAAGGAAGAGGAAGAGGCGAGAATCGAATCCTTCTGACAAACGGGATCAATGGAAAGTGTGCCTCAGAAGTGCCGCTATCCTCATACAGCTCAGGTCTCACATTTGTCTCTTGAAGCTGTAAGCAATACTCCAAATTCCATAAAACATCTCCAATTGCAGGTCGATCCATCCCGTATTCTTGCAAACACTTCTCGGCTATCTCCCCAAACTTCCTAAGCGAATTCTCTTTTATCTCTCCAACAAGCCTTGGATCAATTATTTTTTCTAATTGGCCTCGACTTCACCACATCAACGCCCATTCAGACAAATTTATTTCCTCCCTTGCCAGGGATTGATCTATTACAGGTCTTGCACACAGCACCTCCAATAGCATCACACCAAAGGAATACACATCCGACTTGTCAGTTAGATTTTGGGTCTTGAAGTATTCTGGGTCAAAGTATCCAAATGTACCTTTGACAGCAGTGCTGACATGAGTCTCGCCTATAGAGGCACCCAACTTTGAAAGACCAAAATCTGATACCTTTGCCAAATAACCCTCCCCTAAAAGGATGTTGGTTGATTTTACATCCCGATGTATGATGGTTTGGGAGTAGCTGGTATGGAGGTAGTGCAAGCCTTTGGCTGCATCAATGCAAATTTCTAGCCTTTGCTTCCATGATAGAGATGACGATTCATTGCCATATAAATAATTTCTCAGTGGACCCTTCTCCATGTATTCATACACGAGAATCATCTCTGAGCCCTCATCGCAGTACCCTATGAGCGATACAAGGTGGCGGTGACGAATTTGCGATAGAACTTCAATCTCGGTCTTGAATTCAGGAAAACCTTGTTGGGATCGGGATGAGGCCCGTTTCACCGCAACTTCAATTCCGTTGCTTAGTACACCCTTGTAGACCTTTCCAAACCCACCTACTCCAATTAAGTTTTTTTCATCAAAGTTGTCTGTCGCCTTTTTAATTTCAGCAAAGGAGATGAGCAATTCCAGATCAACTCTAGGTGATGCACCAATAGTTGTTGCGCCACACGATTTGCTAGAATTATCAATTGAATTGACACCTCCGGTCATAGGAGACCACAATGGGTGCGTATCCTTCACATCTGGTGTACGTTTTTGGTGTCGTTTCTTAATTGAGATAACAACAATACATGACAATATCAGGGCTATGACAATGACACCACCAATAGTGGCTCCTAGAATAACAGCTCGAGAAATATTTTTACCGGCAAAAAGTTTGGTTGTGCCACCGAGATTATTTACTTTGAAAATCTCCAATCCGTTAAGAAGAGCATTTTTTATTTTACTACCTATCCTATCCATACTGATGCTCACTGATATGTTTTGTGCACTCGTAACATGTGCAATAAAATCAATATAGAATGGCTCCTGTGGATAGGTCGTATAGTTAGATATTTTCAGGTTATTAATAAGAGCAGAATAATTCATGATATATACTATAAAAACAAGGTCTCTGTCCAGACTATTGGTCTCTGATATAATATCACAGAAATGTAATCGGATAAGATATTGATACCCTGAGTCTACTCTGAAACTCCATGTGATGTTGATGTTAAAACCAGGATTGGAGACAAACTCAGCATCAGAGACGTTCATTGTTCGTGCCGTTTTATAAACGGTCGGTGGGGCTATCTCCTCTGACCTCCCTTGTGAAGGAACATAGTGTGGGCTCGTAGACACTGATGTTTTATTAGAGCCATCAGCACGATAGATGTATAGGTCATCAGTAACCCAAGTTTGCCACAGTGTATCATTGTCTGGGGTGATCATGGGGCCTGGCATGTTTACCCGATACACGGTTTCCAGAGCCTGCTTGACTAAGTCCCCACTTATTGTGGCGTCACCGATGGGTGTTGGTGATGAGCGGTTAAGCATCTCCTGTGGGGCAGTGAAGGCTTCTATAGCACTAACAAAAGCAATTGATTTACTGAGGAATGAACTGGACTTCCATGTTGCTAGAATCTGTCCAAAGAAAGAACTCCTTGATTGTGGGTGAAGTTGTATTAGAGACGGTGAAATTGTCGAGCAATATGTAGTTCAGAGCATGTACACTGAATCTGGCAGTTGACAATTCATAAGATGGAGCTGAAAAGGGGAAAAAGTGGAGGCGGAGCACATTAAAAGCATTGGGGTCCATATTAAATTTGTAGGTGAAAATAGAGGAAGATGCGCGAGCAGTGGAATAGAGAGAGCCTGTAAAGATATTGTTTGGATTTGAAAGAGAGATAGTGTTTTTGGTAGATATGAGGTTTGAACCATCATCGGATTTGAAAATGCGAGGAGGGGAGTCATTGGAGAGATTAATGGACCTTGTGGCACCGCAGTCTATGTAGTAAAAGGTGTTTGGTGTGAAAGAAGTAGCAGTAGCAGTAGAGAGAAGGGAGAGCAGAAGGGAAAGGAGAAGAGGTGTTCGATGAAATGCCACCATTGGAGATAGATTTGGTTGGTATGTGCGCGTGTGGAAAAATAAGGGGCTAATTGAGGTGGAGACCAGCAAGTGGTGTGGAAAAATAAGGGGCTAATTGAGGTGGAGGGGCCCACACACTTTATGAGGGTAAGAAATTTCTTTGTCGCTTCAGAATATTTTCGTTACAAAATTAAAAGAAAGCTTCCAAAATGGAGCCAACTAGAGCTAGATGGTTATTTATTTTCAAAATACTCCCCAATACGAGGATAAGAGATTTCGTTGGCACCTCACATGACATTTTACATGGCCCACACACTTTGTGAGGGTATAAAATTTCCTTCGCCCTTCACATGAATCGTGATGGAATCGGCCGAATCGGATCGGAAACACGGACTATTTTGCCAAAAACTTGTTTTATACTAAAAATAAGAAAAAAAATAATAAAAAAGTAATTTGTCAACAACATATGTTGAGACAAATGATTACAATCAAATAATCCATTAATACAATATAATACACACTTTTCAAAATTTATATTTAAATATAGTTATGCATTCTCGCAAAAGATAACTTAGTGCAGTGGTAAGTTGTTTGGTTGACAATAATGACCGGAATAAAAACATTTGAGCGTTTTGGCCAATGGTATGACCGGAATAAAAATGTTTCGGTCAAAATTTGACTGGAATGGGACCGTTTCGGATGAAATTGGATGAAAAATTCATATACCATTGAACTCGGCCTGATATTGATTGGTACAGCCCGATTTCGGTCTGAAATGGCTGATTTTTCCTTCTATGATATTTTCCTTGTCTTTTATAATGATTTGCAGTTTTACAATATACTAACACTATTACCCATATTCAACCTTTTTTATTAAGTAAAATTTAATTCAGATTTAAATACCAAGAAAATTAACATGAACTACAAGGTAATCTCCATTATGTAATTTGCTATCTTGCCATTATTAAATATTTGATGCAAAACCACAGGGGCTTGTGTTAAGTTGTCTCTTGCATTTTTGACTTACATATGGAAATTGCGGAACACATATTTTTGCCAATCAAGGAAGTGGCAGTGAACACGGTGATATTATATAGATTTTTGTCAACTTTTTAGGCTAAACATTTACCTTCAGGATAACTGATTCTCCATTTCATCTAGGAAGCAGGGGTAATAAAATGTATGCAATAATTGATAATTCTATTTGCTGTATATATATATATATATTCATAATGTCCTTAATGATTGGTTGTATGCTGGTAAATGTACGTAGGCAAGTGATGTGGTAGAAGGACTACTCGCCGTATCTGAAGAGCTTTGAAGGCTCAAGTTTAAATAATGGACGCTCAAGTTTAAATAATAACAATCCTGATTGGTGTTAGAAGTAAATCTAAATAAAGGAATAAATTTGTAAACATGTTCTGCTGGAAATAAAGGGATTGAGCTTTCAGAAATCAGAATTAGTGGTCATGAGAAATTAATACTATAACTCTGTTCCTGAACCAGACTTCTTCTTTTTCTTGTACTAGTGTATTGAAATCTTTTTTGTTGTTTAATTCCTGCGGTTCTAATGCGATATGCAGAAGACTTCTGCATACCGCACATGTGGAATGCGGCCGCATATGCGGATTTTAATGTGGACTTATATATGCAGGTTTTAGTAGTATTTGCAATTCATACAACAGCCTATTCATACACTTTCATAACTATTTGTAATTTTCAAATTTGAGCAGCCCATTTATATTTCATAAAGATCAAGTCCAGCAGTGAGTATTTTTAAGTTTTCAACAGAAGCAGCCCATAATGATAAAGCACAGCGTTCATATAGATATTGATGTTCAACACCAGCTGCCCAACGCTTTGATTTACAAAATATATGAAGATTCAACCGACTTCTCTTCTCTCTGTTCGCATGCGCACATGTCGTCCGGATTGGGTTTGGAGAAATCAAGACTCTTTAGTCCCACCACTCAAGAATAGCTTAGCTAGACGGAGTCGTCCGGATGAGTGGGTTTCTGTTAAAACTGGATACCCGACCCGTATTTTTATTGGATCCGGATTTGAAATTTTATGATAATAAATAAATTTGCATGTGTTCCAATCCGCATACAGTACTGCATAATATTTAATTATATTTGCATGTGTTCAAATCCGCATACAGTAGCACATAATAAAAAATTATGCGGTTGTGGACTGAATATATGTATATGCGGCTGTCTATACGGCTGCATAGACCGCATTTGATAACACTGATTTTGGGTGTGAATCCCTAGGTCTTTCTTTCTTTCCTGCCTAGTTGTGCACAAATAATTTTATTTCCTGCTTTTCTCCCTTCTCTTTCTCTCTCTTTCTTTCTTTTCTCCTTCTGAGAATGGAATAATGGTACTGAAATAGCTTTCCATGTTTTCTTGCCTTTCTATAGGGAAAAATTATGGCTGTGTAATGAATACTCACAGTCTTTCTTCTGTTTCTATCTCTTGACAGGAGTTTCTTGTTGTGTTCTGTTTATGTTCGGTTTTTTCATTTGGGGAAAACTCTCTCTGTCACAAGCATTATAAAGGTGCAAAGGGAATTGCGCTCATGTCTATGTTTCTCCCTTGCTGTTTTCATATCCAACAATAAATAAATAAAAATAAACAGTAAGTACAAATGATAATTATTGATGCTTGGGTGGGGGTGGGAGTGACAATCTCAGCCTACAAATGATAATTATGAAGCCCATGGGCTTTCATTTGAAAATATAGTCTCAAGTACTTGAAAATCAACTCGGGTTATTAACATCAGAGTAGCCTTTGATTTTAGAATATCTTAACACATGAAATGTCTAAAGCGCTAAAAGTAGTACCACTTGATGCATGGAGCCATGGACATTGAAATAAGAATAGTCCTTAATTAAAGAGTGGTTGCACAGCATATATCGTTTCTTCCTTTAAACACATTTGACACATCAATATGTCGTTGGGAAGCTGATCGACAGCATCTCTTTTAATTTTAAGATTGTCCAGTGGTACCATTGAGTCTGCTAACAGATTATCGCTCTTCAATAAATAATTTCTCGGGATCCTCATGTCAGTAACTCAATTGCACCCAATGTCAATTGAAGAGTCCTAGCATCTAGAACAAATTAAAATTAATTATTTGATGCGACCATATTTTTTACGTTTTTGGATTTTTAAAGTCTAAATGATCGATCCAAACTGTTAGATGTGATCACGATATTAAAATGTGTTTGGAGACCAAATTTTACATTTTTGGAATTTTTTTTACTATTTATTAAGCCACTTTGAAAATCGTTGATCTAACAATGACTTCTGGTTTTACTATTTTGTTAAGCCACCATTGGATCAATGATTTTCAAAGTGAATTAATAAATATAAAAAAATTCAGAAAAATATAAAATTTGATATCCGAGCACATTTTAATATAGAGATCACATCTAACGGTTTGGATCGACTTTTTGAACTTTGAAAATTGAAAAACGACTTAGTTGCATAGGACCTTAGGAACAATCAATTTAATATTTGCCAACCAACCTCTCTCTCTCTCTCTATATATATATATAGAGAGAGAGAGAGACTGACTAAGCTCAAAACATCTGTTCCTAGCATCCGAAACAAACGATTTGATTTTCTGATTTAAGTCCAAACAGCCGAAAACCGAACCATTAGATGTTTAATCTATATTAAAATGTACTTGGAGACTAACTTTTATGTTTTTTAGAATTTTGTTACTATTTATTAAAATGATTTAAAAATCACTGTTTTTATATATATATTATCTTGTCGTCACTTCATATGTCACGCTCCAACATATATATGGAAATAATTCTGTTGTTATTCCTTGTAAATAACAGTAACCTGTTTTTTTTTTATCCCAACCATTAGTCTTTGTTGATATTCATACAGAAAAAACAATTAGAATCAGAATTCCCAGATCTATTTCCCCAATACATATACTTTTTTTTTAAATAAAGTGATCTCTATGACCACCGCTTCCACTACAAAGTTACAAAGTAATATATAAATTAAAGTGATCTCTATGACCACCGCTTGCACTACAAAGTAATATATATGTTTAAAGAATAAAGAGATCACTAACATTAGTCATCTTTGGCCCACGCATGAAATCTTGTCGGCCAACGCAACTTTACAATAAATTATTACTTAAAATAATTTTGAATTAATTAAAACTAAAGTCGGAATTAAATCTATAGAAAAATAACAATTACATTAGTCACTCCACCAATAATTTGTTTTTCTACCTTCTCTCTCTTTGAATCGTTTCATATCAACACAATACAAGAGCAGAGAAGAGACTATATATACAAATCAGATTTACCACTGGTTAAAATTGGCATTTACCACCTGTTCTTGTACCGCTGCTAATAGGACGGTTGCTGAAAATTAAATATAGATATTTTACAACTGGTTAAAAACCGTTGTTATAAATATTTTAAACACCATTTTTTATTAAATAACCGGTGTTAAAACTACTTTTAACTGATTTGTATTAAAACAGACTTTATTCTTCGATTTTGTACATGAGCAATCACCTGACTGTATGAGTGATCAAGCTATGCTGGAAAGATACACGCTGGTAAAATCCATGATAGTTAATTGTATGGCATTTAAGAAGTGTGTTCTTTTTCAGACCATTGCAATTTTCACGAAAAAATCACAAAACAATAAATTTAGAGCAGTCAATAATATAACATAATTTTAATTTATGAAGAGCATTAAAATGTATTTGTATTTCAAAAATAGGGGATGTAAATAAAAGTAATTTTGACTCAGGTTTGTCCCATCTTTCCACATTAGTATCCGGCCTACACCGTTTAATCAGTGTTGAGATTCGTACAAAAATAAATATTATAAACGATCTGGTAAATATAAATGGACAAGCAAATCTCGACGCATATCGAACTTCATCTGGTGAAAATTTGGTCTAATATCTATTGAACTCCTTTGCTTGATCCCTTCCTCAAAATAGCACTCCTTTTGTCAGCCCATAGCATACAGATGAAGCCTGGAAATGCAATTCCTATCTAATTGTTCTTCAATAAATGTGCAGCTGAATTGATACTAAAATATTGCATATGCAGAAATCTTATTTCCAAATTTGAGCATGACTTTTCCAATGCACTAGGTTCCAAATACAATATCAAGTACATAATGAGAAATTATTATCAATTTATCATTGCAGTGTTATGCTATCCTATGCAAAATTTCTTGATGCCATCACAAAATAGAATAGCTCCATTTAATATACTTGGGTAAATTATATCTGGGTCCAACATAAAGAACATAATCAATTGAAGAACCCAGCATATAGAAGAAAAAGGAATTGATACCACCATAATTTTTACTTTTTCAGTTTTGTAAAAGCAATGTATAATAATTATTTTCTCGTCACTTTAATTATGTGTCACTCTCCAATAAATATAAATTATTAAAATAAAGTTATATTCTTGTCACTTTATTTTATAAAAATAATAAAGAGATCACTAAGGCTAGTCATCTTTGGCCCACACATGATATTTTGTCAGCACTTCACATGATATATTCCTTACCCATATCTTTTAGAATGACACGCAACTTTACAATAAACTATTACTTAAATTTTTTTAATTAAATCAAATTAAATTGAGAATTAAATTTATATATAAATAACAGCTATATGTCGAAAAATAGAAAGAACGAAATTCTTTATCAATACTCTTCTTAATTTTTATCCTCCACCTGACTAATAAAAATGTTAAAAAACAAAAATACGAAGACAGACACCTGCCTTGTCGAAAAATAGAAAGAACAAAATTATTTATCATGACTCTTATTAATTTAATCCTCCACCTGTCTAGTAAAAAGAATATAAAAATGCACATCTTTATGGAGTTGACTTCCAGTCTTCTCCCAGTTTGCACTCCACCAATAAAAGAGCACATCTTTAGTTTTTCTACCTTCTCTCTATTTTGATGGTTTCAAATCAACACAATAGACGCGCAGAGAAAGAATTGGCAACTCTTCAAGATTGAAGACCCTTCTTTCTTAGATGATGCATTCTTCTTCTGCTTTGGACTTTAAGAGCTTTCTCTTCTTCAACTCTAGAATTTGCACACTATTCTACTCTAATTCACTACAGCAAATTAGACTTTCTGCGACCGGTTTTCCGGTCGCAGAAAGTATTGTCGCCGGTCGCTGAAAGTTCAACCGGTCTCAGAAAGCTGATTCCGGTCGCTGATAAACCGGTCGCTGAAAGCATTGTCGCAGATATTCTTCTGATGACGTCACCGGTCGCTGAATGACATCATCTGGTCGCTGATACTTTTTTTGCGACCAATATTTTTTTTTATCGCTGTTGTTTTTGCTGACGTCATGAAAATGTATCTGAGATCGGTGAACCGGTCGCTGATTCTTCTAACAACATTTTTTTTGTTTATTTTGTTATTTACATTAATTGCACCAATTGCTAATGTTCTCAATTCTGACAGAGAATTGATTGCCCAATCATCCATACATAAACTATCATGCTTAAAATACAATAATAATTAAACCATTAGTAAGAACTAAGAACTGAGATTGCTATTTATGGAACATGTAAAAGATCATGTCTTCAGTTACAAATTGGTTATACAAAACACATCGCTTATAAAAAAATCATGTCTTCAGTTACATATTATAATCACCTCACATCGCTTATACAAAACACCGAATAGAAGATTATTCAAACCACCATATCTGATCACCTCACATCTCTACCTTCTCCAAATTAACAAATAAATAAATTGGTTTGTACCTTTGCATTTTTCAAGTTAACAACCTCTATCTTCTCGGACTCATAGTTCGTCCTTATATCATTAATTAATTACCTACAAAAACAAAGTGAAGTTAAATCATTGAATCAGTTCAATTGAATGAGAATAAGGATGCTTCTTACATAGGTCAAATTTGTTTTAGCTAATCAAACTGTATTTTTGGCATAAGGATAGGGGTATTTTTGGCACTGATGACAATTCTCTTGTTGACTTCATTAATTTTTTTATACTCATTACTATCAAAGAAAAACAAAGATTAGAGTTTGGTCAGGTTAGGGCTTCACATATAGAAGAACAACAAATTGAAGGTTTAATTTACAAAAGAATGCAAAGAGTTCATCTTGTCAGATAACAAAAATTTAGCAATCACACTTTGGTCCCTGATATTTAATTTATTATACTTTCTATGTTTAGTGCCAGTAAAACAGCAAAATACTTACTAACCTCTTTATTTGTAATTTATTATACTTACTAACCATGATATTTCCACCATCATTTTCATCTAAGAGGATATGTAAGCAATAATTCCCAAATAAGCCAAAAAAAACATTAAAAAAAAAAAATCACAGGTTGCTTGCTTTTAACCAAGGCACAATCACATGAAGCAAGCCTTAATTACACAAACAAGGCACAAGCCGGTTGATATCAATTATCAAATCGAACGTCAATAGAGAGAAAGAGACTTAACTCCTTGTTCTTGTCATCATTATCTGGCTCCTCGATCTTGGCTTTCTTGCTCGAACTCTTTGCTTCGTCCTTCTTAACCGTACCAGCATCGACAGGCTTCTTTGCTGATTTCTTCTCTATCTTAGCCTCTTTTGCCTTCTCCATCACCACCTTCTTCTTCCTCTCGGCCTTCCACTCAGCACCACATTCAACAAAAAATATGATTTAGTGAAGCAATTATTTTGATAAATTTTGTTTATTAGAGTTACTGGTAATTTGTAATAATATTATATTCCTTCAAATAAGAAATACAAATTTATATTCCTAGTTTAAAACACAATAATTTTTCTTGAGAAATTGCATCGACATCCGTTTTTTCTTTTCATAAGGAAAACAGATCAACTAATAATGTTTCTCCTTTATTTCTAAAAACCTAAAAGAAATTAAAATACAGAGTTACCTCAAAGTAGGAAATAACTATACTTATCTTGTAGCAAGCACACTGCAGAACAACGCTAATTAGAGCTAATTTGAGCGAATTTCCACAAAATCTTAAGACCCTAAAATGGGGTACAAACAAAAATGAAAATTATTTCAGCAACAATATGAAGCAGATATATACATAAGTGAAATAAGCAGAAAAGCAACACTAATTTGATAGAATTTGAGTTAATTGGTACAAAACCCTAAAGCCTAATTTCAACGAAACATAAAAAACGTATAAACAAAAATCTGATTTTTTCTGCCGAAATCTACTACTCCTAGTTGAAATTGGAATCATACATTTCCCTTGGTGTCTACAGGTGCCACTTTTCCTATGGCTTCTAATTGGAATCATAGATTCGTTAGTCAAAGAGGTGCTGCTTTTCCTATGGCTACGTACCAGAGAGAGAGAGAGAGAGAGAGGAGACTTACCTTGACTGACTGACTGAGTTCCACAGAAGAGATCGAGATCGAGAGAGATTACGGCCGGAGTGGAGAAGAGGGAACGGCGTGGTCATCAGCCGAGGTCGCGCTGCCACCGCCGACCAAGAGGAAAACGAGGTAGGAGCAAGATCGAAGAGGAGAGGTGGAGAGGCGGGAAGGATTTGGTCTAGAGGTGAGAGGAGAGGAGAGGAGCGGATGTGGGAAGGATTTTGGGTCGGGAGGCAGGGAGGCGGGACGCGAGAGGATTTGGGGGTCGAGATTTTGGCAGAGGCGCGCATTTTATTTTTAGCAGCCGCGTTTTTTTTCAGCAGAGAAAGTATCTGCGACGGTGTTGGCGCCGGTCGCTGATACCGGTCGCTAATATAAGCGGTCGCCTGATTTTTGACGAATTTCGTTTCTTTTTTGGAGAAATTAAGTATCTGCGACCGGCGTTAGCACCGGTCACTGATACCGGTCGCAAAAAATCAGTTCTGCTGTAGTGATTTCTGAACTTACACAACTATAACATGCATACTAAATCCTATTACATAAGGGGTTTATATAGTAATCCGAATGGTATAGCCAAGGCGGTAATGGAGGCTATCTTTAGCATTTAGAGGTTAATTTTTTTTTTTGAGAAAACATTTAGAGGTTATTTTTAGCCTCTAATACTACAAATAACATCGTCATATATAAACTTCCAATCATAGCAAGTCTGTCACGGCTGTAGGTTCGCCCTTCTAGAAGATTGTTGCTCAACGGTTGAGATTTAATCCAACCAAAACAGTCAATGGATCCAATCCGTGTGCGGCCTAGGCACTGAGCCCATATACGGCCTACTTCAATCCGCACGGCACCTGACTTAGCTGATTTTTCTGTGTTTTCACCATGTTGCATATTGTGCACTTCGTGTGAGATGTTGCATATTCTATGTAATGCCTTATTTTGACGCTTCTTCAAAATTAGTCTAAATATAACATTTTTGCTCTGTGTTTGGTCTAAATACGCAACTTTCTCCAAAACCTGGCAAAATAGCCTAAAAACACGTTTGCGATAAATAATTCAGAAAAACAGTTACTTTGCATACGCTTTTTTGACATTTTCCGTACTTAAAAGTAGTGATTTTCGCTATATAATTAATTAGCGCTATCAACACATATTTACTATAAGTTGTATTGTATTTGATATTACAAAAATAAAATACGTTGCAATTAAGAATGGACATTACAAATTTTTAGTTATTTATCATCTTTTGCACTTCATAACTTTTTTTTGCATTTTTCCCATACTGACATGACCTAATTCGTACTGTAATGTTATTCTGCGTTCCAATAATCTGCACCCCAGATTAATTTATTTATCATATAGTTTTTAATAAAAGTATTGAAGTCTAATTATATATTAGTTTACAAAGTATCACTAGTACAAAAAACCCCTTCACCGACCCTTAATCACCGACTGTTTTAAGCAAAGCATCAGTGTTGCTCACACTACACTGACTCTTTTATTAAATAACAGTCAGCGTTGTTGTTCAACACTGACGCTTTATAAACAGTCAGTGTTGGTTATCAACACTGACTGTTTTTCAAAAAAGAGTCAGTGTTGAACACCAACACTGACTGTTTTTCAAGCGTCAGTGTTGATTACCAACTCTGACGCTTTAAAAACAGTCAGTGTTGGTGATCAACACTGACTGTTTTTTAAAACAGTTAGTGTTGAGTGCCAACACTGACTGTTTTAAAAAACAGTCAGTGTTGAGTACCACACTGACTGTTTTTAGAAAACAGTCGGTGTTGGTTATCAGCACTGACGGTTTTTAAGGCGTCAGTGTTAATCACCAACACTGACGCTTTAAAAACAGTCGGTGTCGATAAATTTACTGACTGTTTGTTTCAGAACCGTCAGTGCTGAGTTATTTACTGACTGTTTTGTTTGAACCGTCAGTGATTTTGTTTCATTTTCCTATAACAATTTAGGTTAGCCGCTTGTAAATTTCATTTCGCTGTTTGCCTCCTTTCTACTGTCTCTCCGCCTCCTTTCCGCTTAGCCCCACTGTTCTGACCTGCCTCACCACGCTCAGCTTCACTTCTCTCTTCTCCGATCGCATCCTCTTTCTCCCCTCCTAACGCCGTAGATTCATCTCCTCTGAACTCCGATATAACGCAGTAAGATTTGCTCTTTTTTAGCTCTGCAACTGATTTTCTTTTTTGCTTTACGTATGATATTTGTGTTACCCATGTTTGGAATTTTGTGAATTTTGGTATCTTTTGAATTTTGGGCATCTTAATTATTTTCTCAACTTGGAAAATTTTGGGCATTCCGGTGCTGACTCTGTTGGTGCCTCTGATTTTCTGTTGTCTCGGTGTGGTGGTGAAATTGCTAGTTGACGGCTGTGAAATGAGGTGCTTCCTTGGCACCGGCCTCTATTCCGCCACTTTTCTATTCCCGGTTAGTTGTGAGCAACCCTCCTCTTTTCTATTAATTTGCTGATGGTGTACTTGATAAGTAGGATGTGTGTAGATTAAATTCGCATCCTTGCGTGGGTTGTTGCATTTCCCGGCTTGGATGCTTTGAACTGCCTCGTTGAGATTTTCCTTGATTATTTCTGTTTTGTGTCTCTAGCTTGTGCTAGGGACTGTTCTGTCCTGGTACCGTTCTGGTACCAAGAGATGGGGTCCCTTTTTCTTTCTTCTTGTGCGCCTTTGCTTGACTGTTACTATACCAGTACTGTTCTGGTACATGCCTCTGTCTTGGCCTTGTTGCTTGGCTGTTCTGTTGAGTCCGGTTGGCTGTTCTACCTTGTCTGGTGGGCAATTTTGCCTTGCCTGTTGTTGTTTTGTATGTGTATGCTGAGCTCGTTGCTTGTGTTTGGGGTTGCTATGTGTATGCTGAGCTCGTTACTGTTCTGGTACATGGTAATCTTTTTTTAATCTCACGTTTGTAGTCCGATTGACTTGTTACTGGCACAAATGTACTATTCCTCAAAATGATCAACTGAGCCGCTAGTATAATTAAACAGAACTGTGTCCAAATTCTACTCTAATTAACCGTTTTCAGCTGACGCTGAATGTTCTTTCTCTGGAACGTTTATTATGTCCAAAAGTTTTCCTTAGTTCACAGGTAGGTAATTATAATTCTGAAGTTAGCTTTGAATTATTTTAACAGGGAAAAGTGTCAGGATAAAAAGCGGATGTCATGATAAACCACAACATTACTGGAATCCAGCTTAGCAGTGTCAAGCTCCCTTCCCATGACAAGACAGGAAAGGCAACCTCACATTTTGATGTTCAATTGGATTTCAGTGAAATTCATGTAATAATATTCCCCATTTTTCTTCTTTTTATCTGAATTGTCAAGATTTTAGATTTTTTTTTGGTTGATAGTTTGCGTTCTTCATATTAAAGTTGGTTAGAGAGGGTGGTTCTTTCATATTAAAGTTTGCGTTCTTCATTTTTCTTCATATCTAATTGTTTTGGATGTGTTTATGTTGTGCTGTACGTGACAAGTTAATAATATTTAGTGGAAATGGAACATTTACTTTGTCTTTTTCCCATTTTCTAATATTTTGATTAAATTGAATAAAAACAAATATCGCTGACATGGCAGCGAAATGAAATTAGAATTACTTTCAGGGATGCAGCACACGTGAAATTAATTAAAAGTGATCTAATTTAAACAAATTGAGCTAATAACTGTGGACCGTTCATTTTCTTATGAATAATCAACGGGTGATCTGTAATCAAATAATTCCTAATTTAGTTTAAAATGATCATGTTAGTACCAGGAACCTTAAAAACAAAAAATAATTGGGGTTCCAACAATTGTAAGCTTCGATCCAATGTGTAATGTTTATAGCCTTACGATTTCGTTATATTCCGTCGCTTGGATGGATGTGTAAATGAACATCAAATTAAATCAAACTCACCGACAATGAATTTAATGGAACACTCTTTGATCTGAACGGTTCCGATCAACCAATGGACGACGTTTGTCTTTGTTCCTTCATTATCTCATCCAACAAGAGTTGATGTTCTATGGTCTTTGATGTTTGATACAAGTCCTTGATACAACATGCATGCACAACTATATAATTTAATTTGTTTTGGTTATGTTTAATATTTTTTATCTCATAAAATTTTGCAAAGAATATATTTCTTAAATAAAATTCAATATAATTCTATATATACAAAATTATTTTGCAAACTTTATTATTTCTCTTCCTTGCAAATTTTTTAACTTTCTGCCAAAAAAAATCACCGACAGTTTTTAAAAAAACAGTCAGTGTTGATGTTCAACACTGACTGTTTTTTTAAAAACCGTCAGTGTTGATAATCAATACTGACTGTTTTTCAAAAACAGTCAGTGTTGACGCTAACACTGACTGTTTTGAAAAACAGTCAGTGTTTCTCTCAACACTGACCCTTTTTTTAAAAACAGTCAGTGTTGCTCTCAACACTGACCCTTTTTTTTAAACCGTCGGTGTTGCTCTCAACACTGACCCTTTTTTTTAAAACCGTCGGTGATTTTTTTTAGCAGATGCCGCTGAAATTTTCGTTCCCGGTTATATGTTTCGATTTTAGCCGCGAAGAACTTCATTTCCCCTTCTAAATTTCATTTCCCTCTTCTTTGCGATAAACCCTCTCCGTCTCTCTCGTTCTCTTCAGACCTTGTAGCCGCCAGACCTCACCCTTTTCGCCTAGCCCTAAACCCTCTCCGCACCATTCCTCTCTCTCGCATCAGATCGGCACCATCCCTGACGCACCATCTCTCTCTCGATCTCTCACCAGCACAGACGCATCAAATCGGCACCAGCTAGCACAGCACAGACGCGCTCCCGTCAGCCTCAGTTTCACCCCTGCACAGACGCGCCCCGTCGTTTAGGACAGACCCTCACCCCTTTTCGTGAATTGAAGCTTTTGTTCAGTAAACCCCTCTATGCTTCCTTGCGTTTTTCTTTTTGCTTCTCTGTTGTGCCTTGTAAGGCTTGAAATTTGAACTCATGTTGAGTTAAATCTGCACCTTTGTGAATTGCTTGCTGATTTTGCTTGATTGGGGCTCAAATTGCTTGATGACATTGAATAATTGGAAAGCTTGTACCTTCGCGTTAAATAATGCTGGTTCAGTTCAACCTTTCGTAACTTTTATTTCTGTTTCATGATATTCTTGTTTGTCAGATTCTAAACCAGAATATACTGGTACAGGAGATGGTTTTCCGTTGTTAACTTGCCTATTTTATCACATATAAAATATATTAAATGCTGTTATTTTTTTTTTAATATTTAGGGGAGCTGAGCCCAGGCAAATGGCATTTTCTACTGCAGTTGGAATTGCATTGGGTGTTTTCCCTATTTTTGGTACTTTTTTTAATTTAATTTTCTTCTACCTTTCTTTAATTTTGGATTCACACAAAAATTTGAAAATAATTGATTGAATTTGAAATCAGGGGTGACAGTGTTCGTTTGTGCTGTGGTGATAGCTATACTTAGAGACTGGTGCACAAAATGCCTTGTCTACTTTTGCTCCCCAGGAACTAATATTTATGCTTTAATAAAAAAATATCAGGAAGGATGATGATTGGAAGCTCGAGGGGTATATGTGTTTGTTGGCATTGGATTCCTTATTCTGGTCGGTGCAATCTCCGCAGTAATAGTAACAATCAGGCCTTGGACGGTAAGTCTGTTTAATCACTAGGTAATTAACATACTTCCAATATTTTGTGTTAACTTTGTTTTTCTTGGTTTTTAAAATTGTGTTAACTTCAGGTTTCTGGCGTGTGGCACTACAACAGATTATATGTATGATATTGCCAAAGTCCCGATATGAATTCAATTACTACTGCCTCACCTTTGTTTCAGTTTATATGTAAAACAAGATATGTACTGACAGAGTTTATTGTGTTTATTCAGGTAGCCTATGGCATCAGTGAGAAATCGAATTCAGAAATTCTGTTTCCCCTTCACATGATCTACTTCCTTTCTTCTTTCTTATTATTTAGTTCTTTTTCCTTTTGTGTTTGTTGCCTGATAACTAAGTCTGATATGTGTATCTATGAAGGTATTGAGATCTGCTTCAGAAAATGTGTTTGTACCGCTTACAGTGGGCAATGGTATTAGAGACTTCACTGTTACTAATGGCGGGATTATTTTTCTTCTGTCATTTGTGTTATATTTCTGGTTAGTTGCTATCCTCGTGAAATTCTGATTTTTGTTAAAGTACTTCTCATAGGCTATCCTCATTGGTATGTTTAATAAAGTGAGACATATTATTATGGTGCTAATACCCTTTAGTTAAAATTCTTTGGAACAGAGCCATGCTCGAGCTGGACCAAATTTTGGAGGCTAATCAAATAAAATTTGGAACTTTGAAAGCACTGCCTTCTTCCTTCGTTGTTTTTCTTTTGATCTATTTGATGTGGGCATGGCTACTCCAAGTATGCAACTATTCACTTTAATTATAACAAAATTTCATTTTGACCACCTTCTGTGCTCCTTTGAATTTGTTAATAAAATCAAGTCACATAATGCTAGGGTAAAGCAGCAGAGGGAAGGGGGGAGAATAGCAAAGCGCCAGAGGCAACTCTTGCTAAATGAATGTGTTGTTTATATTGTGAATATGTTATGTATTATGTACATTTTGTTATAGTTTTTTTTGTGAATGAAAATGTTATGTTGTTTATATTGTGTTTTTTTTTGTTTATGTTGTCTATATACCTGCATGATATTTTGTTTAATGTCAATGAATGTCGTATGTTAATATATATGGCTAGCAAAAATATGGAGGCTAGCCCCGATACAAATAGAACCATGCCAAAAATTTTACGCCAACACTGACTGTTTTTAGGATGTACACTGACTGTTTTTTAACAGTCACTGTAGACACCCTTCACCGACTGTTTTTCAAAAATAGTCATTGTAGGCACCCTTCACCGACTGTTTTTAAAAAACAGTCACTGTAGGCACCCTTCACCGACTGTTTTTAAAAACAGTCAGTGTAGGCACCCTTCACCGACTGTTTTTAAAAACAGTCAGTGTAGGCACCCTTCACCGACTGTTTTTTAAAACAGTCAGTGTAGGCACCCTATACCGACTGTTTTTTAACAGTCAGTGTAGGGTAACCTTCACTGGCGCTGGCTTTACTGACGCCGCTATAACAGTCGGTGTAGGGGTATTTGAAGAGTCGGTGAAGGGGTTTTTTGTACTAGTGTATATTTCATACTAATGTTGATTTCTTTTAAACTTGTATGTTTACAAACTTCCTGTACTCTTTCAATTATTACGTGTGAATGACATATCCCTTAGATAGTGTGATTTATTTGGGATTCTGAGGATTATCTCTTACTTTCTCAAATTTAATAAGTGTAGTTGTGAGTGCACTATTCTGAGTTTGTCCCATCTATAATTGTCACCAATTCAACAAAATTTCAATTTTAAAGGTAATTTAAAAGAAAATAATTAAAAGGTAATTAATCCTAATCATTTTTATTACAGAAAATATCTTCTAGTCCCATGCATGCAAATAATCAGAGGCAAACATCGCCTGAAAAGCATCTTATCTTATTTCAAAAATCCCAATGTTAACACGATCGTTAGCATTAAATATTTTTCTCAAAAAAGAAGCATTATAATTAAAATTACAATTATACCATCAATCAATTCAATCCGGGTGTTCATGAGTAAGAAAAACAGTTTAAAAAAAGAAGCATTATAAATAAAGTGGATATGTGTAAGAATTTATTTTCATTAACTCTGCTTGTACGGTTATGAGTAAGAAAAATAATTTCATTAGCTTATCAGAAAATAATACGGGTTAAAACTATTTTCGTTACTCTAGAGAGTAATTCATAAATATAAAATTATATATATGTAATAAAAAAATTGGCAATGCGTTTTTGCCAGTTGGTTATTACATACTCCATAAATAAAAAAAATTTAGTTGTTTAAATTTGCCTCTCGTTTTCTAAATCCTCCATAAATTTAAAAGTTTCAAACATACTCTCAATTTTTTATTTAAAGTGCTTAAACTGTCAGAATTCTGAGCAGTCCTAATAATTCTTATAAAACCATCAGAAATTTTGATGGTTCTCGATTTATTAAATAACCAGGTATTCAGAACCATCAGAATTCCTAGCGGTTTGCTAACAAAATGCCCCACACAAACCCAATAGATAAAAAAAGAGAGGAGAAAATAAGCAATTTTTGAGACAATTTTACAATCCTAAGCATTTAATTTTGACTGACTTCAATTTTTATTTGCGCAAATTTTGATTTCCATCAGAAAATTCTTTGAGAGTATTTGGATTCAAAATATGAAACTCTTTAGCAGAGCTGCACAAACTCTTAACCCTAAAAATTCTTATTTCTTTTTTTGAATAGAGTGGAAAATAATTATTTTAGAAAAATCCTCTTATAGTCTTTCCAAAATATTTACCAATGTTTTATGAATCTTGAAGGAAAAATCTTCTCTTTTTTATTTAAATGCACACTAAATTAATGTCTTTTTTTATTTGAAAAATCAATAGCTCCACTCAATGCCCATATATATCTCGCTTTTAACGTAATGTGTATTATTTTATGAACCTTTTTATATTTTTTTCTAACTTAATTTAAAAATATATTGTCAATATATCCATTATAAAGGAATCCCCATGTATTAAATGTTTTAAACTCCCCCTCAATGATATATCTCACCATGCTAGCATCATCTGTCCAGTCTAGTGTGCTAATTTGCTTCTCTTCTTATTTAAAAAAAAAATGTGTTTGTTGTTCCTAAAACATAATAAAGTTAAAATTATGAACTCATTTGATTATAACGTTATTTATATGTGTCTACTAAGATTTTTTTAATATTTTATTTCAAAAATATTATATTTTTATTATTCATCAATTATAAATAATTCAGCCAATCTGAGACATCTGACATTATTTTCTCCTTTCTCGTTTTTTTTTTATAATTGAGCTGTGAACGAAGCAGAATATCATTTTTTTTTTGTAAATAATGTGATCTCTATGATTACCACTTCCATTACCAACACCCACAGAAATTACAAAGTTTTACAAAATTAAGCATGATCAAATCTCTTCAAGTTCAGAAAACTCAAGTACAGCATTATATATTATTTCCCAAGTAATAAGCACCAAAGGAGGGTACGAAACTTAAGTACAGGATGCTCAATATTTCCTTGGCCCACACAATTTATGACGGTACGAAATTTATGTGGAGCATCAGAAGATATTTCCGTGGCGCATGTGACATGTCTTTTGCAATGATTTACAAAATATTATTATGTATAAATTTTTTTTTTGCTCAACTAAAATTAAATTGAGGATTAAATTTCCAGAAAAATATTATTATATGTTAAAAAAATAGAAAGGACGACATTCTTCACGACTCCTATCCATTTTATTTTACACTTGCCTTAGAAAACGGTAACCAAAAAAAATAAAACTGAAGACAGAGACCTGTGTTATAAAAATGCATTTATTTAATGACTCGACTCTCAGTCTTCTCCGAGTCTCCCACTCACTTTTCCCATAATTAACTTTTCTTCCTTCTCTCTTTGCATCGTTTCATATCAACCCAACAAAAGAAAAGAGAAGAGACTTAGCAATTTTAGATCCATGGATCTCGGTGGTGCAATTTCCAACCTTCTCTCTTTGGGCAAAAAATTGCTGCCAGCTGTGGCCGCAACTGCACAAGCTCCGTCTTCTTCCTCCTCTCCTGGAGCGGATCAAAACCACCAAATTGAAGCTGAATTGAAGAAAATGATGAGGATGCTGGAGCGGATCATGGCGACGCTGTATGATGCAGAGCAGAGGGAGATTAGAGACTCGTCAGTCAAGCTGTGGTTGAAGGAGCTCAAGGGTGTTGTGTATAGTGCAGAGGATGTACTGGGGGAGTACAACTATGAAGTCTTACGAGCACAAGTTGAGGCAAGAGATGCTATTCCACCAGATTCTCGTAAAAGGAAGCTAATTCAGGTAACTTATCTAAATACTTTTTGCCCAATTGTCTTAATATCAGGTTCAGGTAAACCCATATAGAACAATGTACCAGCTGGAAATGTGGTGTGCCATCCGAAATATCATTAGTCCATAAAAACCACATTGGAAACTGCAAATATGTAACTCTTATTACCTGTGTACATGAGCAGTTATACACTCTCAAGGTAATTATGACTTTTCAGGTTCCATCTGGCATGCTCAATCAAATTCAGCATATAAGAAGCAGATTTGATGAGATTGCTAATGATCGGATAGCACTTCAACTATCAGAGCAAGATGGGCCCATGCGCTGCAACAATGAATTGCAAATAGCTCCAACTAGCCACATTGTATGTCAGTCGGATATCTTTGGTCGAGAAAGAGAAAAGGAGATATTGATTGATTTGTTGTCCTCTGAATGTGATGTTGTTTCGGTGGTGACAATTGTTGGTATGGGGGGCATTGGCAAAACAACCCTTGCACAACTTGCCTATAATGATCAAAGAATCCGACAAAGGTTTGATAAATTTGGGTGGATATGCGTATCAGAGGATTTTAATGTTGAAAGGCTCACCAAGGAATCATTCGAGTCTATTATAGGAAATTAGTGCGACCTTACAAATTTGAGTTATATGCAAGGGGAAATTCAGAGGGAGATAAGTGGGAAAAGGGTTCTTTTGGTCCTTGATGATGTCTAGAATGAGAAGAAAAATCTTTGGAATTTATTTCGGGTTCCTTTTATGTCAGCAGCATTTGCAAAAATCCTAGTTACTACAAGGAATGATCATGTCGGGCAAATAATGCAAACAGAGGCAGCATTCAACCTTGGGTGTTTGTCAGCTGAACAATGTTGGCGATTGTTTGAACATTATGCATTCGGTGGAGTAGAGCAGAAAAAGAGCCCAAAGTTGGTAGAAATTGGGAAGCAAATCATGAACAAGTGTGGATTGTTGCCTCTAGCTGTGAAGTCAATTGCTAGCCTTTTGAGACATGAGGGTGAAGAAGAGAATTGGAGGGATATATTAGAAAGTGAGCTATGGGAGTCTGATGTTGAGAGAGAGATAATATCACCTCTTCAAATAAGCTATGCACGCCTTCCCACATACTTAAAGTCTTGTTTTCTCTATTGTTCCATGTTTCCTAAAGACTACAAATACTATGTAGAAGAGTTGGTGAAATTATGGATATCCCAGGGTTTTATTGTGTCTAAAGGTAACAAGACAGCAGAAAAGATTGGCTTTGAATATGCACTACAGTTGTGTCAGAGGTCCCTTTTTGAAAGAGAAGAAGACAGTGATGAGGGGAAAATGGTAACATTTAAGTTGCATGATATAGTTCATGATTTAGGACGAGTTAATTCGGAAAATAGTTGCTATTCGATTGAATCTGGTAAGGTCCTGATTTTTCCTAATGTACTATACCATTTGTATATAGCTAATTTTCTGAATCTAATAGATCCTATTCCCTCTGGCAAGTTCACTGATCTGCGCACACTCATTATAGGCTCTCATTTTGAAATATTAAACAGTACTGTTGATTTTTCAATGGCACCAAAATTAAGAGCTCTAAATATATTTGGATCTTTCGATGGCTTCGAAATCTCTTCCATTGGTAATTTGAAACATCTTCGTTATCTTTCACTTAAATGTATGTTTATTGAAACGCTTCCTGAGTGCATATGCTCCCTTTACAACTTGCAAAATTTATCTCTTGAGGATATTCATGATCTCAAAGAGTTGCCAACAAAAATAGGAAATCTAATTAGCCTAGAAGAACTATTAATTTTTGGTTGTTCTAATTTAGCTATGTTGTCTGAGTCCCTTTGTCAACTCAACGCCTTGAGGAAACTCAATATTCTTCATTGCAGACTTGAAGTGCTTCCAAGTGACATTTGGAGCCTTACAAATCTTCAAACTCTGAAAATTCTTGATAATCATTTGAGTTATTTACCACCTAGCGGGAGAAAATTTGTAGGAATTCAATCACTAAAGGTACAGCTCATATGTGAGACAATAGGATGGTTAAAGGATTTTCCCGATTTGGGAGGTGCTCTTTGTCTATATAATTTGCAGAATATTTTCAATTTAATGGATGTGCAATGTGCTAACCTTGTGAGTATGGGTAACTTGAAGGACTTGATACTATCCTGGGAGAGGGATAATTATTGGGGCGAAGAAGGTAGTGTATTAGAGTTGACCATTATAGATGATGAGAAATTAGTTGTTGAAGATCAAAGTTGTTTTCCGGTGATGGCTAGTCTCCAGCCTCACTCTAATCTGAGAAAGCTAAAAATAGATTGTTATGGTGGCAATACATTTCCAGAATGGATTGGCAGCCTATGCAAACTAAAGTATTTGAATATTAGTTATTGTAATAGTTTGCAATTCTTTAAAGCAGAGTCGCTGCCATTAGCACTTCAAACGTTGGCAATTGCTGGATGCCATCAGCTAGTAACTATATCGGGAATGGAAAAGCATTTCATGTGAGGTGTCTCAAATTATTGTGGATTTTTACAAAATGGTCAAAACCCAATTTGGTATAGGCATCAGAATGTTCAGAAGTGATAACGGGATAGAATTTATTAATCACAACATTCAAACCGTCTTTAGGGAAAATGAAGTTTTACACCAAACTTCCTGTGTTGGCACTCCACGGCAAAATGGAGTAGCTGAGCGTAAAAACAGACAAATTCTTGAAATCACCCGAGCCTTGTTATTTGAGAGTAACGTGCCCGATATTTTTTGGGATAATGCAGTCACCTTTGCTGTATATCTTATGAATCGAATCCCAACCAAATCTAATGATTTCCAAACACCACTCCAAAATTTGTCAACCCAAGTGTCTATCCCATCTATTCTCAACCTTGAACCAAGGATTTTTGGATGTAGTGTCTATGTTCACATGCAAAAGACGGGACGATCGAAATTAGAACCGTTTGCTGAGAAGTGTGTATTTTTGGGATTTAGTACGAGTCAAAAGGGGTATAAGTGTTATAATCCTACAAAGAGGCGGTTCTATATTACTATGGATGTGTTTTTTCTTGAAAATGAGTTCTACTTCATGAACCAGAATTTGGTTCAGGAGGAGAGTAATGGAGAACCAAATTCTAGTGTACCAACTGAGTCTAGTTTCTTGAGTCCCTCTTTGTTTCAAATACCTGATCAAGTTAATCTAGAAGCAGTACTTAACCTAGAACCAGGACCAGTTCAGACTGCAGTCGGTAGTTTGGATCCAGGACCAGTTCAGACTACAGTCGGTAGTTCGAATTCTACTGAAGACCGACATACCCTTGCTGGGGCTGATGTCAGCGGTTCAGACAGAACCGAATCTGATCGTGTGCTAGAACAAACAAGCGGCAGCCAAGTGCAGGCTGGAACGGACCCAAGTTCGGCTAAAATAGAACCGAGTCTGTTACAAGGCCATAGACTTGGAAGTAATGAAGAATCATCATCCAGTATGAAATTCTGGATAGATAGGGAAAGTGAAGATGAAGAAGTAATACAATCACCACTCAAGCCAAGGTCTCCAGAGGGTGCTCCAGAGGTAAGTATTCCTGAATCTAGGTATAATTTGCCACCTAGAATAAATCGAGGTAGACCACCAAAGCAGTATATCCTAGAAGACGGGACAAGCCGTGCTGTGAAATACCCAATTATGAATTTTGTGAAAACTGAACATTTACCCAAATTGCTTAAGACCTTTTCAAACCAGCTGTCCTCAGTTGCCATACCAGAAAAACTTGAAGATGCCTGTGAAAATAAAAACTGGGTTGACGCAATGAATGTGGAGATGGAAGCCCTTGAGAAAAATAACACTTGGGAACTTGTTAATTTACCGAGTGGAAAAAAACCTGTTGGGTGTAGATGGGTCTACTCCATTAAATATAATGCGGCAGGGGAGATTGAAAGATACAAGGCACGCTTGGTTGCAAAAGGTTACACCCAAACTTATGGCATTGACTTTCAGGAGACTTTTTCTCCCGTGGCTAAACTTAACACAATTCGAGTTATTTTGTCAATTGCAGCTAATCTCGAGTGGCCATTGCACCAATTTGATGTGAAGAATGCATTCCTGCACGGAGATTTGGAGGAAGAAATTTACATGGACATTCCTTCTGGTTTCTGCCATAAAGAAGGAGAGAAGGTGTGCAAACTCAATAAGGCGCTATATGGCTTGAAGCAATCACCCAGAGCGTGGTTTGGACGATTCAGAAATGCAATGAAGAACTATGGCTATGTACAGGCAGATTTTGATCACACGTTATTCTTCAAGAGAAAAGGGAGTAAGATTGTAGTGTTGATTATTTATGTCGATGACATGATCATTACTGGCAATGATGAAGAAGGGATGAAGGAGCTGAAACTGCAGCTCTCAAAAGAATTCGAGATGAAAGACTTAGGAGGGCTAAAATACTTCTTGGGTATTGAGGTCTCTAGAAGCAAGAAATGTATATTTCTCTCTCAAAGGAAGTATGTCTTGGACTTGTTGAGTGAGGTAGGGATGCTAGAGTGTAAACCTGCCGAGACTCCAATGGTGCAAAACTTGAAGTTGGAAATAAAATCTGACCAAAATCCAGTAGACAAGGAGAGATATCAGAGACTAGTTGGGAAGCTTATATATTTATCTCATACTCGTCCTGATATAGCGTATGCGGTAGGAGTGGTGAGCCAATTTATGCATGCGCCAAGTGATGAGCATATGGATGCGGTCTTAAGAATACTGAGATACCTCAAGGGAACTCCAGGCAAGGGAATAACCTTCTTGAAACATGGGCACCTAGATGTTGATGGCTTCACTGATGCAGACTGGGCTGGTAATGTCTTGGACCGGAGATCAACTGCGGGATACTTTACCTTCGTTGGAGGTAATTTAGTGACTTGGAGGAGTAAAAAGCAAAATGTAGTTGCTTTGTCAAGTGCAGAAGCAGAGTTCCGAGGAATGGTCAAGGGAGTCAGTGAATTGATATGGATAAAAAAGGTCTTAACAGAACTTGGACTTGAAAACACAAAAGAAATGAGACTATTCTGTGACAACAAAGCTGCCATTCAGATTTCTCATAATCCAGTACAACACGATCGTACCAAGCATATCGAGATTGATCGACACTTTCTCAAGGAGAAACTGGATTCTAAGGTGATCACATTGCCATTTGTAAAATCGAGCGAGCAAGCTGCTGACATTCTAACAAAGGCAGTAGGTGGCAAAGAGTTTCAGCAAGCCGTTAGTCGAATTGGGATGGTCGATATCTTCTTACCACGGTGAGGGGGAGTGTAAAAGAAGCACCGTGTCAAAGAAAGAAAGTGTCATAACTCATGAAGGATTTGCTCATGACCCATGAAGGATTAGATCATGACTCATGAAGGAATCGTCAAATGAAGGAAATAAATTTTCTGTATATTTCAGCCTAGTACTAAAGAGTAGTAAATCCATATTAAATTGTTTCCATGTTAGATTGTTAGATTATTTCCATTATTAAGAAATATTATTTCCTTACATGGAGATGTAATAGTTGTATTGCTCTATGATATAAGGAGCATATGCAATTCTTAATCAATCAATTCTGTAATACAAAAAATCTGATAATCAATAAAATTGGGAGGGAAGGGAGTTCATGGGAGCACTGTGTTCTTTAGTTTTATTTTATTAAATTTGTCACAAGCAATTCCAAAATTACCTCCTCGTTCAAAATGATCAGTAAAAAGAAAGTATAGATATAAATGTTGCAACGCAAGGTCTACTTCTACTCCCCTAGTAAAGATATCTGATACCAAACTTGATGAGAGTAAATAGGAGGTAAAAATAGAGAGGAAGAGAGAGACGGAAATGAGGGTCTCATAAGGACATTTTGTTAATTAATTTAGAAGAGGGGTATTTTGTTTGAAAATTTTAAAAAGTAGGGCAGTTTGTAAAATTTCCCACTCAAAAGCCTGGCAGCAGTCTTGAGTTGTGCAGCCTTCTCATCTCAGAATCATCAGATGACATTAAGATTCGTGCGTATCATCTTGGACTGACCAGATTTAGAAGTCAACAGGGGCATATCTGCAAATATCGAGGGTCTGCTATATAAGATCTAAGCGTTGAGTTAGATTTTATAAGTTTCCAGGGTCAATTGGGTAAAATCCCAGAATCTGGGCGCCTAATTATAAGCATTTTTAAGTTTCCAGGGGTATATCTGTAAAATATTAGGGACTACGCTGGTGATTTGCAAACTTTAATGGGCTTACGGACAAATTGTCCAAAGCATCAAGTTGGGTGCTTCTTCGTCAGATCTCACATAGACTAGTTCCTTATTATCAAGTTTGAAATTTGGTCATGAGAAGTATGAATTTCACCAAAGTAATTATACGTTTGTCCATTGTCCCTCAACTTAGACTGGTTCAGTTTGCACATTTAATTGCAAAGAAAACAGAAAATCTACAATTGTCAGTTTTTTTAATTTTAATGAAATTTCACAATCTTCATCAAATTGTTGAATTCTAACGTAAACTTATGCAATATCAATGCTCTAAAGCATGAAGAGAAGGTGAAAACGTACATGAAAACATGCATCTATGAACATATGAATTTTATTAGAATTGAATTTGTATTTTCCAGACTTTGTCAACCATCTCATTTGACTTATCTATTTCTTTTACAGATTGAGACCAATTTACGGTATTCTCGTAATTTGTAAGCCCAAAAATTATGCAAAAATTACGATTAGATGTGTTTTATTGACCTTTAACAATGGTAGAATTTTCAAGTCAAAATTCAATGTGTTTTCCATATTATGATTTTCATGTCATGGCAATTTTGAGGCTTGAGGAAGATCAGAAATTATGGGCCTTTTTCAAGTTCCTGTTTTTTTGCCTTTGCTGTGTTCTTTCCATTTCTTGGTACTGGTACAGGGTTCACCGAGAGCTGGTACATGGGTATAGCCGTATAGGTTCACTGGTACAAGACTTAAGGACTGGATTTGTCTTTGTTTATCACAGAGATTAGCCCTTTGTCTTTCATTACAAGCTGGTACAATTATCCAAAAGATTGGTATTGAAGATTGGTTCACAGAGGTTTGAAGTCTGGTACAATTATCCAAAAAGGAAATTACAACTAAATCCCTTGTATATAAATATTTTTGTTAACAGTTTAAAATGTTAATTAGATAAATGAGAGAATATAGGATTTCAGAAGCATTTCTCTGTTTTTGTTCGTTGATTACAGAAGCATTTCCTATTGCTTATATAGAAAGGGATCTAAGCTATGATACATAGACAGCTCATGCAAATATTCAAGTAATATTACAACTCATGCAATCTGTTATAGAAGGCAAATATCAATCTGTTGGATTGTCATTTTGTGAAGCTTGATCTTCTATGGTAGGGCTGTAGTGCATCAGTGTTGTAATACCCCCCCCCCCCCCCCCCCCCCCCCCTCCCACAAGCCGATGTGGCAGGAGCCACAGTGACCTTGTTGCACAGTGATCAAAAAATCTTGGAGAAGGGAGAGATTTTGTGAACAAATCTGCAAGTTGGTCATTGGAGTACACAAAAGAAACCGAGAGCTCTTTAGAGGCAATTCGTTCGCGAACAAAGTGATAGTCAATTTCAACGTGCTTCGTGCGTGCATGAAACATTGGATTGGCTGCGAGGAAGGTTGCACCGATGTTGTCGCACCAGAGAGTAGGAGGTTTTGGTAAAGGTACTCGGAGTTCATGAAGGAGATATTGAAGCCATAGAATTTCGGTGCATGTGAGAGCTAAGCTGCGATACTCAGCTTCTGTGCTCGAGCGAGAGACGGTTGGTTGTTTCTTAGCACTCCAAGAGATCAAGTTAGAGCCAAGAAAGATGCAAAAGCCAGTAGTTGACTAATGATCATCCGGGCATCCTGCCCAGTCTGCATCGAAGTAAGCATTGAGTTGCAAGGTGTTGGAAGAGCGAATAGTCAAGCCATGATTAAATTATTTACATCTTCTATGGCCAAATCATACTTATAATTGTCCATTTTATAGACTTTTACCATTATTTCTCACTTCATACTTAACAAAAAACTATGAACCGTTCATTTTCACGTGAGCAATCAACGGTCGATCTACAATGAAATTATTCCATATTTGTTTTAAAATGATCAAGGGAGAATATTGAACGTAACCAACATAAAAATTCTGAAGTTTTATTATGTTTGAGCTTCGATCCAATGTCAAGTGTTCATGAAGGCGCACGTAAACACGTCGTCCGTTGGTCGATCGGAACCATTAAAATTAAAGAGCACTGCATATTTACTCCTGCAGTAGATTTTGACGAAATTTTATTTTTATTTACTCATCCATCAAGTTGACGGTACTATATGTAAGTATGGATGATATCTCTGGTTTTGTAGGGTATATATGATATTTGAGATCATGTAGGGATACAAATGTAATTTCCCATTTCGTATTTTTTTAATGCCTTATCTTGGCTATAAACTGTTCTTCATCCATTGTTCTGTAACAAATCTTGAACTGTTGCTGTTATTGACTAGGGTACTAGAGCTTCTTCATATGTTTCAAGCCTTGGGAAAATTGTGATGCATTTTGTTTTGTATTTAATTGGCAGGTACCATAGTTCATGTGTAGGATTGCTTCTGCATCTGTCTTCTGCATTTGTTTTATGATAATATTCATATTCTCACATCTTTTTGGTAGCTTCTGCATCTGTCTTCTCTACAAACATCTAAAATTTGAAATTTGTTTGCTCAGTGTAATATCCTTAACATAAGGCTTGGGGCAGTATTTATCATGCCTTAGCACTTGGAAACATAATTTTAAATAATTAAATAAAATTATTGTTTTAACTTTTAATACATCTTTGCTAGTTATGTTTTTTATATAGTAAATGTGAATGAATTGGAGCTTGGGTGATGTTAGCATCAATTTAAAGGAAAAACTGATTTTCTGGATATCTGTAGGTGATTGTCTCAGTTGATATATGTTTTTTTGTGGGATCATTTTATTTTAACTCATTATTTGAAGATGTGTTTCATCATTTTTATTTTTGTATCCTATCTTATGAATATTTTTTGCATGCTTTGGTTTAGTGATCTTGTTGTCCCTAATTTTTATGATTTGATTTGGTTTGATCATTTCTTGTTATTTGGAAATATCGAACTTCTTTCTGCCCTGTATATTATTTCCGTTGGGCAATGCTATTTTTTATCAGTTCATTATTTTTACTATGTTGTGAAATGTTGACTTGTGTCAAATCGTTCACCTTAGCTTAACTCATTGTAGAATCTATTAGGGCATCTAGCTATGACAGTAAGCTAATTTCATTATAAAAAAATAAAGTATTGTCTTGTCTTTGTGGTCTGACATGCCATGACATTTTCAAGTCCCATAAGGGCCTACTAACTTGCCAACCATATAAAGTTTGTATTATAATAAAAACAAAAGGATATATTTGACATGGGACTTGTTAAAGCAGAACTGCATGGTTGAAAATAATAGCAAATTGATTAAGTTGAAATATTTGCATATCAGATTAATTACATGCTTTATATGATATGTTAGTGAACAACCCTCTTAAAATTCTTCATAACTGTAGGAGTTGTATACAAGAGAAGGCAATTAATGAAGGAGCAAAGGTGATAGGATGCAGACTAGGTAAGGCACTCGCTCGACCTGGCTCTGCTCATTGCTTGCTCGTCCTCTCTTTGGGTAAGACACCACTATCTATTCTAGAGGCCCTTCAAGTATACAGTTTGATAAGTTTCAAATTGCACTTGTACAGTTTGGGTAGATAGGGGAGCAGGTACGATACTAGTACAGGGAGCTTCCAAGCATACTAGTTTTGTGTAATAGTTCGAACTGGTATTGGTTTTTTACTTGTGTCTTCAAGCATTTTAAGATGTAACAGTTTTCATTCTGATTGATGCAATTAGCCTACTGGCATGTTTGATGCAAAAAAAAAACATACGAGGTCATGGAGCCAATGATGTCCAGTGTTTCCAAAGCAACCATCTCTTTGTTTCCATCTAAATATTTGTTATTTGCATATAATCCTGAATATTGGTTAATTGTCAGTTGAAAATATGATAAATGTAAGGCATTATTTGTAATTATGGCAAAATACATTGTGCAATTTGTGAACTTAATTGATTTAGTTGTTATGATATGTGTTTGTTTTTACTGTGAACAAGGTCATGACGTTGTTGCTAGCCGCACTGGAATCATTGATGTGTGGCTGAGGAAGAACTGTAAATTAATTAATGGCGGTTTTTTGTAAATTAGTGGCGGTCTTTTGTAAATTAATTAAATGAATACTCCCTAATATACTTTCTGGCATTACTTTCTAATGCTTATTCGTGTGTATCTCAATAACTTTTTAATGTTTATTCTTAAGACCAAAATTTCAAGATTTTACAATTTAAGTTTCTGAATTATTTGTATCTCATTTACTTTTTAATATTCTGCTTTAATTCTTATTGATGTGATTTACAAAATATATTCAATTTGAAGGGAGAGATCAAATTTCTTTCTAAATTTGAACAATATTAAGTAGGATGTGAATAAATTAATTTACTGTTGTAATGTTATAAATATATATTCAGTTTGAAGGAAGAGAACAAATATATAAAAAAAGTCACTGTCCAAACAATTTGAAGGGTAGTCCCATGCAACAAATAGTTCCCAAACAATTTGAAGGGTAGTTCTAAAAAATCGTTAAAACTTGTTGCATGAGTTACTCATGCAACAAATAGTTCTCAAATAATTCTCTAAACTTGTTGCATGGGTTATCCATGCGACTATTTATTCTAGATTCTGGAGACTTGTTGCATGGGTAAGCCCATGCAACAAATAGTTTTCAAATAATTGTTGCATGAGTTATCCATTCAACTGTTTAGTCTAAATTCAGGAGACTTGTTGCATGGGTATGAGATGAGTTATTGCATGGACATTCATTAAAATATACTTTCTATCTTTGCTAGCGGGTTACGGGTCGTCAAATATTTGTTGCATGGATAAATAAGAGACAGTTGCATGGATAACCATCAAACTTGTTGCATGAGTAACAGTTTCATGGGACTACCCATGCAACAAGTTTAAATGTGCCAGAAATGCCAAAATTTGTTGCATGGACACTACTTACCCATGCAACAAATATTTTTACTCATGCAAAAAATCAAGATTCTAGTAGTGATATTAAAGAAAGAATTTCAAACATGGATACATGATGCCTCCACAGTACAATGGATGCATGCAGCTCATGTCTCTTATGCAGACGGCCTGACCTTATTTGTGTGGACCTCAACCTTACCAATATAATATAATGGCCTCATGTATTAATCAAGTTTAGCTTCTTTTGTCAAACGAGTTCATCTATATTATAAGTACCAAAAATTATGCATCTAGAAACCGATTTGAAAATTAGCAATTTAATTTTATTAGTTCTTATTTTCAGTTCAATATGTTTAATTTGCACCAAAATTGATCAATATAGTATATTTATGTGACAAAAAAATGATCTACAATTTTTATTTGTTATTGCTAACAAATTATAATGTCGGTTGTTATAGTTATACACTCATCCCATATTCAAACTTTAATATTATATCATAATTAATTAAAAATATATAAAGAAAACTGATATACACTGCTGGAAAATATGGAATCAGGATCGGTTATATACGCATATCAGTATCGGAATACAACCGATCCTGATGAAGGCGATACTGATACTATCAGGATCGGTTGTTGAAACAACCGATTCTGATAATAACTATCACGAACGGTTGTTTATAAACAACCGATTCTGATAATAACTATCAGCATCGGTTGTTTATAAACAACCGATGCTGATACTATTTATTTTTTTTTTTCAAATTTGGTTCTGCAAAAAAAAAAAAAAAAAAAAAAAAAAAATGGTATCAGCATCGGTTGTTTATAAACAACCGATGCTGATACCATTTTTTTTTTTTTTTTTTTGCACAACCAAATTTGAAAAAAAAAAAAAAAAAATAGTATCAGCATCGGTTGTTTATAAACAACCGATGCTGATACCATTTTTTTTTTTTTTTTTTTTTTGCAGAACCAAATTTAAAAAAAAAAAAAATAGTATCAGGATCGGTTGTTTGCTGATACCATTTTTTTTTTTTTTTTTTTTTTTTTTTTTTTTTTTTTTTGCAGAACCAAATTTGAAAAAAAAAAAAAATAGTATCAGGATCGGTTGTTTATAAACAACCGTTCCTGATACTATTTTTTTTTTTTTTCACAAATTAGATAACAGAGAATTAAGACTCCTGATAATAATTATATTTCATAAAACCGGCAGTACAACTCAATTATTGCGTGAATTCCCGCTGTCACGTATATAAATTAAAATACTGTTACCACTTACCAGAAAACACATTGCTATGCAAAACCAAAAAAAAAAAAACCAGAAAACACCCTTTCCTCCCTCCAAAAACTCCAAATAATTACCTCGAAAAATTAGATTGGACCAGATCTATCTTGTATTTGTGTTTTGTCAATTAAACAATCTAAGAACATTGATGATACATTAATTCACAATAAAGACAATGCAAAACAGTAAAGAAAAACAAACAACTAAACTTTTTTCTAGGGAAATACGAGAGGGATTTGAGAGGATTTGAGATACGGAGACCGAGAGAGACGCTAAGTTGAAAAACAAACAACTCCCCAACATAGGTTGAAAATGAGAGGATTTGAGAGGGAGATACGGAGACCGAGAGAGACGCTAAGTTGAAAATGAGAGGCGCGAAATGAAAATAAGAAGAACCCTAAGCAGGTTATATAGGGAGTTATCATCAGGATCGGTTGTTTATAAACAACCGATCCTGATACTATTTTTTTTTTTTTTCAAATTGGTTCTGCAAAAAAAAAAAAAAAAAAAAAAAAATGGTATCAGCATCGGTTGTTTATAAACAACCGATGCTGATACCATTTTTTTTTTTTTTTTTTTTTTTTTTTTTTTTTTTTTTTTTTTTTGCAGAACCAATTTGAAAAAAAAAAAAAAATAGTATCAGGATCGGTTGTTTATAAACAACCGATCCTGATACCATTTTTTTTTTTTTTTTTGCAGAACCAAATTTGAAAAAAAAAAAAAATAGTATCAGGATCGGTTGTTTATAAACAACCGTTCCTGATACTATTTTTTTTTTTTTTTTTTGTTGCAGAACCAAATTTGAAAAAAAAAAAATAGTATCAGGATCGGTTGTTTATAAACAACCGATCCTGATACTTTTTTTTTTTTTTTTTTTGCAGAACCATCTTTGAAAAAAAAAATAGTATCAGGATCGGTTGTTTATAAACAACCGATCCTGATACTTTTTTTTTTTTTTTTTTTGCAGAACCATCTTTGAAAAAAAAAAATAGTATCAGGATCGGTTCTTAGCTAGGAACCGATCCTGATACTTTACAATTAGGATCGGTTCTTAGCTTAGAACCGATCCTGATAGTATCTGCATCGGTTCTAAGCTTAGAACCGATCCTGATAGTGCATGTGCTGTGCTTTCATTAGCTTTTAGTATCGGTTTTAGTAATAGAACCGATCCAGATAGGTATTAGTATCGGTTGGTTCGTACACCCGATCCAGATAAGCCGATCCTGATTCCTGTTTTTCCACTAGTGATATCCTCTTGTTGCATACCAAGCTTGGTCCGTACTATAAATCAAATATGAAAATTTTAAAATATTAATTTCACAAGTTTGAATATTAAAAAGTTTGAATTATCCAATTCAATTAAATTTAATTTCGAAATATTGTACTATTATAACTTGAATATTTTAAATGTAGGAAATTAAAATTTGAGATTAAAATATTGTGCTATTATAACTTGTACTTTGATTTGTGGATATGTAAATTAAAATTTGAGATGCACGAAATGAAAATTTTTAAAAAAAAAAGGAATTTGAATTGTAGAATTGGACATTTGAACGATTTGTTTGTACTACAAAGTTTGAATAATTAAAAAAAGAAAAAAAAAAGCTGGAATTTTAATGATCAACAACATTACATTAAATTGTTGAAGAAGAAAAGAAACGACAAAAGAAAGACAAAATATGAACAGTTGAGAGCATTAATTTTGTCATAAAAATTAAAAGAAGGGTACATTGTCTCAACTTTTTTATAAAATTACCCAACTGGAAATGTAACCTCCCTTTAATTCATGATGTATAGTCAAGGTGACAGGGGCGGATCTTAATGTAAGCCAAAAGGTGTGGACATATTTTAATGTGAGCAAAAGGGTGCGTAGCCACTTCATAATTTTAATTGTTTTAATTATGTTTATTGAATTATTTTTCTTTTTTTTTTTACATAGGTTAGTCACCCTTATAAAATATCAATTTGTGCTTGTAGCTAGCCTACTGCTTTAAGTTTCTAAATGTGGAAAAAGAAAAATTTATTTTATAAATTTTTCCTAGAATAATAAATGTTGTAAAAAGTAAAATTCCATGTTATTTGTTCTTTTTCTTGCTTTAAGTTTCTAAATGTGGAAAAAGAAAAATTTATTTTATAAATTTTTCCTAGAATAATAAATGTTCTCAAAAGTAAAATTCCATGTTATTTGTTCTTTTTCTTGTTGCAGATTCAATTTAAGATAAAAATATACTGTTTTAAGTACATGAAAATCAAGAAAATATACTATTTTTTTAGCAGTCGAACTTTGCAAAACATCTTCAAAAATCAAGAAAATTGACTGACATGTAGTCTTGACATCGTAGAACAAGACTGTGAAGTTTCATACAAAATCTCCAAACAGATCGTGAGATATCATCTTCGAAAAATTGCCCGCACTGCTGAAGGAGTGCTTCTGAGTCTAACTTTGCACCTCTGGTTAACACAGCAAAACATCTTCAAATATCATGAAAATTGACCGACATGTAGTCTTGACATCGTAGAACAAGACTGTGAAGTTTCATACAAAATCTCCAAACAGATTGTGAGATATCATTACTCAAACCCTAAAAAAAAAAAAAAAAAAATATTCCGGAGCTCAGATTTTTTCTGCGGTCCAGAATAAAAATTCCGGAGTGCAGATTTTTTCTGCGGCCCTGAATAAAAATTCCGGAGAGCAGATTTTTTCTGCGGTCCGGAATAAAAATTCCGGAGTGCAGATTTTTTCTGCCGCCCGGAATAAAAATTCCGGAGCGCGGATTTTTCCTGCAGTCTGGGTATTTTTAAAAATCTGGCTGGAACCTGGTTATTTTTAATAAAATAATTTTTTTTGGGTATTTTTAAAAATCTCGGTGGCCTAGTTCTTCCACAAAAAGAGAAAGAGTTCTAATTCTGCATGTATAGGAATAGTGTGTATGTGTAGAACTTATACGGACTATCATCAATACAAAATATTTAAATTAAAAAAAGCAGTACAACTTGGTACATGGGCTTTGCAATAAGAAATAGCCATTAATGAATTAATTAAAAAAGTTGTGCCTTGTTTCTTCCTTCAAACACATTTGAAACATCGTCTCCTTAATTTGAAGATTGTCCACCTGATTGTTCTATTTTCTTCCATCAATTAATTGTGCAAAAATGAGGATGTGTGTGGGTACCTTGAGGGCAAAGAATGCCCGCATTACTCTGAGAAACAAAAATTTGTTAAATCTTAAAAAGTGTAAAGTTTTATACATCATAATTGCCAATAATATGGGTACCATTGAGTCTGCTAACAAATAATAAATCACAAAAATATCTCTTGAAGAAATCATTTCGCCATACCCTCCTGTCAGCCACTCAATTCCAACCATTGTAACAGATTGGTTCCCAAAATCCCAGAGTTCTCTGCAAAAACATTTATAAAATTATATCGAAGAAATTTTTGGCATTGGATCTAGAAAATAGGTAAGACCGAAATTCACCAATTAAATATCAGATTCAGAATGAGGTTACGTCGTGTAGTATGTAGTTGAGGATTAGAGGTACTATTATCCTCTACAAAAGTGGTTCGCCTCCAAGGTTTTTTAGCCATGTCATGATATGCTCAATGCTGATAGTTTTATCTGCTTCTCTCTTTATTTATCTTGATTAAATAACTCATGTATCTTTCCTTCTATATCTTTATTTAAAAGTGTGTTTATTGTGTTTAAGCGGTTATGAATCGTTTAAAAATAATACAACACTTTTGCATTATTTTGCAGTGATTCTCACGCAGCCAGTATTGTTCTTCGTTGCACATAATTTTTACATTTTGAAATATAATTATTTATCTATACTCAATTCACTGCATGCATTTTTTTAAATGTAAATTATTTTATTTTAAAATTTTCCTTTTTCAATAAATATTATCAAGACAACGCTTGAACAATAGATATAATTATTTATAATGTGATGTAAAAAAAATTAGAATTTTTTTGGTTAACAGAGAATATTTGTGAGCTGCTTATTTTTTATATTTTGTAATTTGAACTTGATTGTAATTACTTTCTCTATACAAATCGACAAATTAAAAGGAGTGATACTCAAGTGCATGCATTAGACATTCATTTCCTTCACAACAGGGTAAAGATTTTAACACAACAGTTTTATCTTTATGCAGTGCATGAACCAAATACAATGTTCATAGTCTGTGCGCTGCACAAAACTAAAACAGATCTCTTAATATATTTACCCTGAAAACAGAGGTTAGATCATCGGTCTAATCTTACATCTGCTTGAGAATACAAACATTATAATCATATATTATTGATTGAAATCTCCAAACTAAGAATATATTAGAAGAACACTAACGTCTATTTCTTTTCTTACTTTCTCTACTACTCATGTAAAAAAAACACGTAACAAGTGTAATTTATTTATGAAAAATATACAAAAAAGAATTAACACTGAACATATAACTTCCATACAGCGTATACTTATGACATTAGCACATTAAGTAGAATGCTATGCTTTCGTTGAAAAACTTTGTAAAGAGAAATCTTTCGGATATCTTATGACATTCACATTATAACGAGGATCTCTTCCAACAATAAAGTTTTTTTTTATTCTGCTGAATTGCAAATATCATTGCAATTTTAAATAATTGGAGTACAGTTCTCAACAACCTTGACAACACGCAAAATAAAATAACAAGCAAAACATTTAGATTAAATTATCAAATCAAACAAAGTGTGGCAACAATCAATCCTTTGACCCAAAACAAAGTTTCATTACTGGGTAAGCAATCTCTGTGAGCTTGGATTATAATTTATTGCGTTAAAATTACGGTCACCAATATTGTGATTCATAATTGTAAGCAAGCAGGCAAGCATTGACATGGAAAGATGATACACCAGATTGTCCATATGCTCACCAGCCACCGTCAGAATATCTTCAGCAGCATTCCTTGCAGCAGGTTTGATTATATTCTCAAAGATGTAAATAATGTAAGGAGTTATCCGTTGTATCCCCAAAGAAGCAAGTTTAGAAAAAGTTGCAAGTGTGAAAACAGACCAGAGTAAACCTTGCACTCCATAGAAATAGACACTGCATCCTACTGTGATGGTACCTCCAACTAAACAACCAAAAACTATAATCTTTCCAGTGCAAACCTTCCATTTGTACTCTGCCTGTGGGAAGGGGATTAGAAAGAGAATTCGAGTATATTAAACATGAATCAACAATATAAACATACATATGAAACATTATAGTGCAAGTTCTGATGAAATTTAATTGAAAGAAACATACGTAAGGTCATATAATTGGCAACAAATTCAGTCGAATTTTGGCGGGTAGGACTATTGGTATTGAACTGACACCATTCTGTTATAAGATCTCTATATGGTAAACTGTGTGCATTCAACACAATTTTCCCGAATTTGTTTAATATAATGATTAATCCTTATATAACAGTTGCTGAAATGTTTAGAGATATGATTAGGATTACTGGTAATTTGATATTTAATAGGCAGTTAACTGGGGGACACTTAATAGAATTGAAACAAATCACCCACATGTTACATACCTTAACATCAGATGACACTAAAGAGGATTCAATTCGGTGGACATGGTTAGAATATGGTGGTATTCCGAATGAGGAATACACAACTATTTGGGAATCAAAATTTCCTTTAAAAATCATTTATTTTTAGTTGGTTAGTTAAGAAAATTAAGATTTTACCAAAGATAACTTGCTTAAAAGAGGTTTACAAGGTTTCCAACAGTATGTGTTTTATGGAGATGAGGAATTGGTTAATCATTTATTTATAACTTGTCTCGATATACTACCTATATGGCATTGGATTGCAAATTTTCATGGTTTTGTATTTAATTGTACATCAGTCCAAGATTTATGGATTCTTGATGCTTATATTCCTTAGAAAGATAGAAAGTTGAAATAGTTAGAGAAGTAAAGTTAGTTGAAATGGTTGGAGGAGCTATATTATGGTGATATGGCTTGGAAGAAATACATTAAATTTTAATAATGTTAAATCTTAACCTTTTACAACATCTAGCAACTACGATTATTGCACTTACTATTTTTTTATGAAAGAGTAGGAATGCCTCATCTTTGTTAAAGCTTTATCTAGTTTTGTGTCATGGTTTAAAGGATATAATGATGACTATGGATCAAGGGCAGAGCTCTTGCGAGGTAGTTTGGTCTGGACTAGAGAGGATCCTAGGGGTCGTCACAGTTATTGCGATGCGGCAAAAAGACGTATGGTTTTATGTATTTCTTTTTACTTTTTTATGGTCTGATAAGAATAATTTTTTTGTATTAGTGCCAGGTGAAAAGGACGTAAAGCTTGCAATAATTCTAATTATGTTTTGTTAATTTCGATAGCTTTGTGGATGCTTGTAATTATTCTAGTCATGACATAAGAACTTATGTGGGGTGGTACTGGCTTGGTACCATTTTCACAGAACCTTGTGTTTTTTGTAATGAAAATTGGTGGCAAAGAACACTTTGATAAAAAAAAAATATGGCAAAGGAACTATTTTTATGAATATTTTCCTTCCAGTTAAGAACAACAACCTCAAAAAATTAATGTAAACATTAGTCAAAGTTATCAAAATGTTCAAATATGTGCATTGTAATCTGAAAAACAAATATGTGCATTGTAATCTGAAAAAAATAAGAATAAATTACCTTATTTGATTGCTTTCTTGAGCAAACATATAAAAATGGAAAAGTAGGGCAGTGATAGAAATTAATGGAATTAATATATAGATTGTATACCTCAATTTTCTTTGTCACTTTCTCTGCAAAGTTCTGTAGATCCTTCTCAAGATCATCCCTGACAATTTCAACTTTTTTTTTGTATTCTTTACAGCAATCTGAAATGAAATTTCATGGTTAGACCATTTGTGGAAGACGCCAATAAATTGAGCCCAAAAATGAACAGTAAATGCAACTAGACACATGTAAACAGCTGGAGGGTTCAGATGCCAGATAGATTTATGTAAGTCCAGTATTGCAAATATATGAGCACAGTTCTATCTCAGTTGCAATACTTGTGAATTGCCACCTTGCTATTCAAATATTTTTTTTCTTCTCTGGGGATAAGTTACAACAGATCAATATCCATTTAAGTGAACAATTATTTCCAGCGTGTCACATTTTTTACACATAACCATTTATTTTCTCCGAAATATCTAATAGAATCCCAAGCAAGCGTGTTATTCAAATAGTGTTTCATGCAGTACTGCAAAATTTACCTGTGAATTGTACAAGAAAAGCATTCACATGATGTTCAACAATACTGTCAACATTAAGGCCGTCAAATGCTTCCAAGTTAAATGAGAGCTTGAAAATATTTGGAAGAACGGGTTTTCTCATATCCTTCAAGTCTTTGGATATTAATTTCTTTCTTACATTAACTACCTGTTTTTTTTCTGCCATCAACATTCTGAGAAATACTGAACTCAGTTCCTGAATGTTAATTGAAAAACATAAACAAGTCAGTATTTTACTCAAGAAGAAACTTTAAGACAAGTAACAATATCATCAAAATGGAAATGAAATATTTCTTTTCTGCAATTATATGGGCAAGTAGAAATGAATTTTTATAGGAAGAGAAATAAATATTTTTTTTCACTTCTAAACTATCTGTAAAAAGGTAGACATGACTACTGAGATAAAATTGGCCTTGTTTTTCGCTCCTTTTTTAATGAAAAGGTCAGCATCTATCATGTACTGTATGCTCGCCTATTCAGTAGTAGTGCAATACCTTAAGAAATAATTTAGTTATTTTAGACTTGATCAAAAGTTCAACTTAGAGATCAGAAAAATTAAACAAACAAGCATAAAACCCAAGCAAGCGCATGGATCTTGATATTAAAATAAAAAATATGTTGCAGTTCTCACCTCAACTATGTAACTCTTTAATTTGTCTTCGAATTCTTTCTTATCACTTTCAGAACATCCAGCTGCTTTATCACCGTCAAACCTGTTCATAGGAACAATTTTGGTAAATTTTACTAGACTTCTCATCATCAATAAATCATGCATGGATTTGAATTTTTTTGCTAGTATTGGTCACAGTCAATACTTAAGACTATATGGTCGACCTTGATAATAATTGAATATTATATACTGCTGTAGGTTTTGCACTAACATTTTATTTTACTGTTGTAAGAAACTGGCAGATTGAATATAAATTACACATTCTTAATATTTTCTGTTGCATTTTACTATATTTAATATGCTTGTTATTGGTTGTTGTGATTCCTTATAACATTTATTATAAAAAATAAAAAAACGTTGTTGGTGTTGTTATAATCCATATTGACTATCATGACATTTTATTTTTTTTTGTATTTTTGAATGACAAATCTTTTATTCAGGGATTTATTATTCCATGAATTTCTCAGTATTAATGTTATTAGTATTATTGATGATATTAGTATTTTTTGTACCCATTTAATATCCATTATTAGAAATATTTACGGATCCAAATTTTGTTACTCCCAATTCGAAATAAGGAAGCACAGATTCATATAATATTAATATTTATTTATAAGTTATAGATTTTCTAAAATGAATTAAAGTATTTGATATGTAGTCTCTTTAATTAATTCTTACACGTCCAAAGTAGATTGAAGAATCTCATTCAGATCTTTCTTAAAAGTCGATGGAGAGGGAGTATATTCGGGTCGCTTCATTTCAGAAAATTTCTACAGTGCAATTGAGAGAAGAAATTCATAATTAAAATATTGCTTTGCTTAAATATTTTGCCAAGTCTAGCCTGTTCATTTCAAATAAATTTACCGTTTCTGGTTTATCAAGTGAAGTCTTTTTGTCCTGCATTATTTTGTCACACTCGTTTCTGGACCTCACTTCCTAAATTTTGCAGAAATTGAACCTTAAATTAAATTGCGACAGAAAAAAGGGTAAAATATTAATTTAGAAGAGAAATTACAAGGCAGGTTGCAGCTTATTACATTTAAAGAAGGAATGTTGAGGCTTTTGTTAGTCACGATTTTTTTCCAAATGTCTTTCACACTTTCAAGAAACGTTGCAGCAGTAAGTTTCCTATCATGTGGAGGTCTGAGCCGAGCTGGTGTAAGCTCCTCCCACAATTCAGCTACCTACAAAAGAAAAAGTCAATAGATTTCCATTGGACCCTACGACAACTCTATACTTACGTTCAAAATTGCATATTACCGCACATATTGGCTATCTGACACAATAGATTTCCATGCTGGTGGATGCAACATACATTTCACATTATGAGTTTTCTTGAACATCAGTCAATACATTTATATGGTCAGTACCGTTTTGGATATCTGACAACTGACAAGCAACAATTGTACTTTGAAATTAACTCTAGCCTTTGCACAATTTATGTTGCATTGAATACTAAAATGAGAAGTTGAAACATTCTAATCTTTTACGGGTCAAATTTGGATGATGTTGAAAGGATTTGACACCATCATGATTAAGTTGTCTTGAGTTATGATTATCAGCCAAACCAATCCCCGGTCAATTTCAATATAGACTGCATCCAAACTGATTCTACAAGAGGCAACAATTGCTTTCTACCGTGATGAGGCAAGTGGTTAATTTCAATATAGAAACTTGCTGAGGAGAACTTTTAAGTGTAGTATAGTATTATTCTGTACCTTGCTTTTAAACTCATCAGATTGAGATGCGCTCGTTGCATATGGAAATTGAACCACAGATAGCTGCAATAAGTCAATAGAATCATATTATTAAAAAGATGGATTGTACTAGGTAGGTGGATCATGTGCTAGGAACTAAAGTCGTATGTACAATTAAATTTCATGCTGCTGGTTGATGGCAAATACAATCAATCAATCATTTCTAAATGACTTATTTCACTCAATTATAAATGAAATCCACCTGGAGGTCCATCTCTTTACTGTTTACCCAACTGTCACTTCCTTATTTGTTAACTACTGAAGTGAAAATATAAAATTGTTAGCAAATTACGTCTAATCGTTTAATTCATATACATATAAAATGGTTAAAGTTTAGTAGTCAACAGTTTTGTATGTTTCACTTAACATATAGATAGTCGTTGTCAACAAATAAAGAGGTGAACCTAGAACAGGTGGATTAGACCGCTCATGTTTCCCCTTATAAAAATACAGCTCACCTTTGGCTGAGAGATGTAAGGAAAATTTTATCAATTGTAAAATCGCACCTTAATACTTTCGTCGAAACTTCCATTTGTACTTGGACCGGAATTCCAAATCTGTTACAGGAATAATTCTCAATATATGAAATCGAGTAGTTCTTAAGTTCATCAAGTTTCTTTGTGAACTTAATTCTAGAACCTATCGAATTGTCTTTAAATGACAAATTCAAATCGTTGAAACCGATCTACATTACGAGTGATGTGTATACATGCAAAAATTTTAAATTTTAGTCAAGTGGTCAAAATTAGAAAGTTTTTAAATTAATTTTAATGCATTCATTTTTGAACTTTTTTTAGCACTTGACTCTATTCAAAATTAATTTGAAAACTTAATTTTTTTGCATAAAGACACATCACTCATAAGGTAGATCCGTTTCAATGGTTCATATTCATCATTTGATGCAAAATCTAATAGGTTTTAAAGTTAACAAATAGTCTTTGTGAGCTTAAGAACACCGTAGTTCTACTCTGTCAAATCCTACATAAAAGTTATTGCTAAAAATAGGCTTGTGATCATACCCCTTCCAAGATATTTTTCACGTGCTGTTCATCCTCCGTATTTGTCTGTATTTTGGGAAAAATAAATCAAAAAAGTTTATTTTTGTTAAATAATAAAAAAATGTTTATAGACTTGTTTGTATACGGTACTTTTCCAAGCAGAGAAAAATAGTTACTAGATCTTCGCAGTCGCGAAGGGTCGCCACTACCTTAGTTTTGCCCAGTGAAAGGGATAATCTCCTCTGAAACAAATGTACAAAATTACAAAACCCCAGAAGCAAAAAATTAAAGATGCAACTAATTACAACTGGATAGATTTTCTTTCTTTGTTTGCCATGCTGATGGCTTCATGTGATTGGTCTGAACTCATACCCGTTATATCATATAGTAGATAATAAAAACATCATGTTTCTATTGCGTGGCGTTGATGATAAGAATGTGCAATATTATGTCATCAGAGGGGTTACCTGGAATATCGTCCTAAGTATTTGCTCACCACAACCATAAACCTGGTCAAGTGTGTACGCTCGTCTGCATTTAATATATATAAATATATATATGAAGAAATGGGCTGTGTTATAATGCTATACTAGGAGCCTACTAGTCACATTATATAAAAGGAGGAAGTTCACATTAACTGCCATAGAATCAACTTCACTCGATAGGTGCCAATGATTCAATGATAATGGGTCCCACAAACCTCAAACATTTGATATGTGAAGTCCGCATGTCAGTGACCAAATGGTACCCACTACAAGTATAGATAGCAGATTGCAACACAGAAGATGAACTTACATGTTCAGCAATAAAGCATCTGATATAGTCATAGCTAATGTAGCAGCTCGGTACTCAAATGATGTTTCACTCTATAAAAGGAAGGACTATTAGTCATTACTGAAAACAAGCTTTACAGAAATTGAAAAAGAAACGGAGGAGATAATGAAAATAAAGTAGAATTATTCAATAAATAAGAAAAATTAATAGGATAGCAAACAACAATTTAATAAGTTAATAAACTTAAGGGGGCGTTTGGGGGCACCATAATTTTGTTTCCAATTTTCTGTTCAGGAGCGCTCATTTTCATCTTCAAAATTTTGATCTAAACACCACCGATACAGAATATCCAGCATATTGACATTACATAATCATTTGAAAGAATAAACAAACATGAAATTGGAATAACTGGTTATAAACTAAACATAAATTATCATGGGAAAAACTAATTGCAGTAGTTGTGGAGAATTTTTCGTCTCATGCTCGCTCACTGAAATCCCTAATCTAGATGTGCTATGCTTATTAATCTTAGAAGTAGTTCATAAAACGAACATAAGTTACACTAACAACGTCATGCCTATTTTAATTCAGGCAATTTTGTCCGTAAAGTTTTGATGTAATCTATTTCGTTATGCCTTACGAACATGTCATGAAGCTGATCCAAGGTGAGATTTCCATTTGAAGTGTTTCGGGCTATGTTTAACTCATATGGCAACTATCTAAGGCTTAGTAACATTAGAAATATATAATCACACAATTTGCTAGTTATACTTTTTGTGCAATTAGATACCGGAATCAATGCTTGATTCAGATTCTACAGTTCAATTAGTTCTTACATTTAGGATGTATACAGTTATTGGGGGAAATCAATACCTGATATCAACTCTGGTCTTTACATAATTGCAGTAGTTGTACAAGAAAGAAAGGTTAAACCTTAACTAGCTTGTTAATTTGTTTACCGCATACGTATATTAGTTGGTAGCTCTCAATATAAAATGACTAATTAGTTGAATTGCAGATCATTAGTGCATGTACATATAAAAAAATGTCTCTCTACTTGTAATGCGGATTGTGTGTGTATATACACACAGGACACACAGTACATATATAAATCTTGAAAACAAACAAAATTAAAAACTGGATGAAGTTGAAGAAAATAAATTAATGGGAGCACCTTTACTCTGCTCCTTGCGTCACAACCTTCTACATCCATTATAAACATGTAAGGATTGTTGCTGCACCTTGCTATCCATATACCCTTTGTAGCTTGTCCACTAAATTTCAGAACAATCAAATAAAAACGGAATCAATAATTGTATTAGACAAAACTGCTATATGTTCCATCAGAAATGAAAACACAGAACTAGGGAAGTACCTGTTTCTTCTAGCCAAAACTGTGAAGGCTGTCCCGAAGAGGGCGTTAAGCAAGGTACTTTTTCCTGCTTCAGCAAAAAGGTGTATGTTAATTTCAATTACTATTCAAGCCAGTATACCAACTCAAATAATGAAGATATATTTTATTTTATTTTTTTGTTAAAAGAAAGACAGTGATCCACCCCTTTCAATAAAACATGAAATCGCAGTTACATTCCTAGATCAGCCAATAACTAACTCTATAACAAAGTAGATACTTTTTGCGAGCGAAAAAACACTTTTATGACGGTCGTCCGTCGCAAAAAATACCATAACAAAAAGAAAAGGCTGAACAATGAGAGTAATTCATCGCAAAAAGTCATTTTTTTATCCTCGCAAAAAGTCACTTTTTTATACCCATAGGAATCAGGATTATTCCTTGAACTTAGCTTTAAAAAAATAATATCTATTTCAAAGTAATTTTTTTTACCATAATATTTTTACAAAAGAATCTACAGAAGTAAAATTTAGATACGAATAAATACCTTTTAAGAACTTTAAAACCTATATAACCAAAACAACACAACTAATCGCATTAAAATTCCTACATAGAAGTACAAACATATGTTCTCTCTTAAATGAGAAGAAAGAGCATAAAAAATGTATGAACTCTTCGATCAAAATATATAAAAAGAGAGAACGTTGATTATATGGCATAGGTGAAATATCTTGATATTTAACTATTTTTATTGAGTATAGATGTCCTCAGAGCACAAAGATCATAGACAGAATCTCACGGAAATCTTTCTCTTTTGTACCAGCAACTGGTACAGAGTACTAAGATTGGCATGTTTTTTATCACTAGCCCTTCCAAAAACTGTTCAGAGTTCAGACCCTTCCCATAAATTATTTGTCTCTGTAGCACTCAAATCAAAGATATCGAATTCCAGTAAAAAATTTAAGAGAATTATTTTCTTATATAATCGTATAGGTTACTGATATAGTTGGAAGCATAGTAGGAAATATCGGCCGATACCGATCCGGATCGGTCGATATGTATCGGTATCGGCCGAGATCGATTCGATACCTTGCCGATATTCGTGGATTTTGTGTTTTTCGTCCAATTTCTGCCATGTTGGTCCTATTCTGGTCATTATTCGTCTGAAAACTTGAACCCGTGATTGATTAAATAGAATATAAACTATGCATATGCTGAAAACTCATCACATTCATTGATTAAATAGAGTATCAAGTATAAATTATGCTGAAATAGAGAAATATGAACCCGTAATTAAAGATGTTAACAATCTTTCATTTGAGTCTACAATGTCTTCTTTTTTTTGTTCTGGACAACAATATTCTCATTTTTATCATAATACAAACGACGATGAAGTGATTCAGCCAGCACGACATAGTTTCTAGCAGTGAAAGAGTGTGTATATAGTTTTAATGCTTGTATTATATTGTATTAGTTGATTATTTGATTGTAATCATTTATCTAAATATAACTTATTGACAAATTAATTTTTTATCAATTTTTTTCTTTTTTTAGTGTAAAACAAACTTCTGGCCAAAAGTCCAATTTTACGATCCAAATTGGTCAATACCAGCTGATACCCCGATCCCGATACTGATATTTCCTACTCTGGTTGGAAGGGCTTAATGAAATCAAGTCAGAATCTGATACTCATCAAAAGTAAAAACATATGTACTCCCTTGTTTCATGTAAATGGTTTGCTCCTCAAGAAAAATGGGATATTGTAAATTGTAATACAACTCCAAATGATTGAATTACATTATCTTATTTGTTAGTCTCGTTCTTTTGTAGAGAGATATATAATTCATTCACTGAACCAAAATAACGAGATTTAAGAAAATAACTATTAATTTGTTAAGATAATGTTATATAAACTATATAAGGGCTTTTGAATATATGGTATCGACTATCGAAGAAATTTTTGTATGATAATGTTATGATAATGGTACATAAACTAAATAAGGGGTGGCAAAAGATATACCGGTACTCTGGGGTCCAATGATGGATATCACAGTAATTTTTTTATCAGCGTCCAGTCCTTGTAGGAAATCGTTGATGGCTTCGTCTGTGCAGATACTTCCGTCATAGAGAACCAATTGGATGTTTCTGGACCCTGTCTCCATTCTACCAGGTATTTGAATTCTATAGGTACACCAACTCTTGAAAAATAAGCGAGATCTGTTTTAATTCTGACGGTATATAAGTACATGACGAGGAGGTCGCTAAGTCAAGTCGTCGTTGTTAACAATATTATTATCAATTAATTTTTAATATTTCACGATTAATTCATTAGTTTTGCAATCAATATTGACTAAGTCTATAAATTTTAACCTTTCTCTGAATAAAAATAAATAAATAAATAAAGAATTATTTTGAGAAAAAATTTAACCCCGAGAATTCATAAAGATACATCAAAATTTATTTGGAGAAAAAATAATCTTCAGAAAATATTATCAGTATGAGTAAGGCTACGCTACACTAATTAAACAGGCTGTTTTAATTCACGCTCATATCTCTAGTTTCGAAGTCCAAATAGCCGATCCAAACCATTAGATGTTTAATCTATATTAAAATGTGCTTGGAGACCAAATTTTACATTTTTTGAAATTTTTTTACTATTTATTAACATGGTTTGAAAATCGCTGTTTTTTAATGGTGCAGAATTTTAATAAAAACAGCGATTTTCAAATCATCTTAAAAAATAGTAAAAAATTTCCAAAAAATATAAAATTTGGTCTCCAAGCACATTTTAATATAGATTAAACATCTAATGGTTTTGATCGGCTATTTGAACTTCGAAATTAGAGATATGAGCGCGAATTAAAACAGCCCGTTTAATTCGTGAAGTAGCGTAGCCTTACTATGGGCACGGCTAAATTGCTACCGGCAGCATTTCAGCCGGAGGTGCTGCCGGGGCTTTTTTTATTTTCTTATGTCCAAACAACAAATTCAAACCGTTAGATGTTTAATCTATATTATAATCTACTTGGAGACCAAATTTTACATTTTTTGGAATTTTTTTACTATTTATTAAGCTGGTTTGAAAACCGCTGATTTCAATGCTGCAGAAATTTACTGAAATCAGCGGTTTTCAAACCAGCTTAATAAATAGTAAAAAAATTCCAAAAAATGTAAAATTTGGTCTCCAAGTAGATTATAATATAGATTAAACATCTAACGGTTTGGATTTGTTGTTTGGACATCAGAAAATAAAAAAATATGGTGGTAGCACCTCCGGCTAAAATGCTGCCGGCAGCAAATTAGCCGGATCCGCCTTACTATATATATATATATATTGGGAGGTTCCAAAAATTTCGCACTTCACCAGTACCGAGCATAATTTTTCGCACCAAATCCTTATCATGGGATCCCATTGAATTGCCAGTACTTGATCTCAACTATCTCGAGATTTCTTCTTCGAGATGTTGCAACCAGTGGGAATCGTTGTCATGGAAAATCTCACGGGATATTTACATGCACATAACATTCCTGCAACCACTAACCAGTTAATAACAAATGAGATCCTCACTTGACCATGCAAGTAAAATACTAGGGTGAGAAAATTAGTATTTTTTAGAAAAAAAACTTATACAGTCATCATGTTGAAGTAGTCTAAGTTTCTTCAACATTGACGAACTCTTTAGGATCGAAGTTCCCAATTAAAAAAATAAGTACGAACACATAGAAATAGTGACATCCGTCAAATAATGAAATATTGGGTGTTCTAGAGGCATAATTTTTGTCGGCAGTTCCTAAATTTTGAATAATATAAACATGAGGTCAAAATAAAGCAAACAATAATTTAAAATTTGCATAATTTTCAAAATCAAAAGAATATGAGGTTCTTACCATGTGTATATTGAACTTGAAATGTAACTCCAGAAGTTCAACATTTGTAATCTTCTCGAGTAAAGTTTTGTCACGATCACGCCACCGGGCTGGTAGTTGCGACAATAGAGGCTCCATTGCATCCATCCATCGTTCCATCAACCTATGTCACAACAAAAAAAAAACAAAAAGAAAACAATATAGAGCCAGCCACATAATTCAGTAACCAGTTATTTAATGACGCACTTCTCTATAATTAGCTTAATTAAACAACCATTCAAACATTCTGGATTAATCCACACAAATTCACATCAAATTATGACTGCATATTTAACTGGCAATAGCACCTGGGTCCAGATTATTCATAAATCAAGTCACATTGTATCCATATCATTTCATTTCACACAATCATATGATTTCACAGATTCTCAAACTACACAATCATATCCTTTCATAATTAAATTCGAATGTCAGACCCGCTATGCCGTTAAATATGCCGCATAATCCAATACCAAATTCAACCACACAAATCGAAAGCATAGATTATAGAGAAGTCTGGTTACCTGATAGCGATCAATCCAGAAATCCAAATCAGATTGCAACGACTATACAAAATCTGCGGTACGTAGTCAAAATTTCAATTGAATGGATTATCAATATTATAATATATTTTTCTATAAAAATATTCTATTTTTTTCTCTCTTTATTTCGCTCTATATTTCTTTTTATTTTCTTATGATTTCATTTGGATGTTAATGGAGAGATTAAATATATTTAAGGAATTTACTAAATGAAAGTCGGTTAGGAAGTAGAGGTGGTTTCATGGGGCCCACATGGCCAACAATGCCACGTCTCTGTTTTTTCTTTTTTTTTGGTTTAAAAGAATTAGATGAAATTTTTATATTTTAAACCTTCATATTTTTCATAATTATAAATAAGTGATAAAAATTAAGTTCATAAAAATTTATAAAATATTATGGGATGTTACAAGTTCTCATCCCTTCAAGGAAGTTTTGGTTTCACAATCCCTCAAATTGATGTTGAGAAAGAGTAAATAGGTCCACAAGTGCTGCACCCGTTTGACAGCATGCACGTTTGCATCGCCTCAGTCACGAGTAGCCCTAAGATGACAAGAAGTATTAGGTTGGACAAATTGATAATGAAGTTACATTTTCTTTCCATTGTGTGGGACTGTGGGTGAAAGAAACTCTTTTTTTTTTTTAAATTATGAGCGAAGAGTTGAGTGAAACTAAATATTATCTGCGAATAGTGAATGGGGAGGAGAGAAATAAAGAGGGAGAAGAAATCGAGAATTAAAGATGAAAAAAATTCAAAGAGGCACGGAAAACTAAAGAAACCTAAGGACTACTCATATGCATACTGATTTAACAAACAACACACATTATTTACATTTTCAATATGTCATAAAAGATATTTGCTAGTTATTGAATTGATGGGCAAAACTGAAGAGGAGGATAGTCATTTGGAAATTTAAGCAACTAAATGTTGATCTAAACCATTTTCATCGTTTTTGTGGCTCTTTGGCTCCTTTAATTTGTAAATGGGTTAAAGAACAACAAAAGTTGAATACAAAGAAGGGCATAGCTGAACTATTCAAGTGCCCCTGCGGAATGATATGTCATCCACTTCCTCCACACTAATCAATTTATGAGTGTAAAACAATCAAACAAATTAAACAAATGTCGTCGAGATTAATCTTCCGATGACTTTGGGCACCATCGATATCGTACGTGCTATTTAAATCTTGGTGGTACCCAGAGTCAAAGGGAGATAAATCACCCTACCATATTGAGAGGGTATCATATATGAGAAGGACAAGAGAGAAAATGAAGAGGACATGACTTAAATTAATTAAAGACCACAAGGTGAAGAGGCGCGCGTATAGCAAATACATGCAGGATTAATAACAAAAGACCATGTTTGAATATTTAACATAATTGTACACGTTTTATTCCTTAAAGAGCGTACACGGTTAACAGCATACACGGTTCACTAATAATAATCGTGTACAACTATTGGTGACTTTCCGAGACGGATTAATACTAACTGACTGAGTGTGTATGTTGGAGCTTTTTTTGTGCAAACGTGTCTTTCCATTATACACTGTTAATGTGAAACTTTTTTTACATCTGTGTATAAATAATATGTCGTGAATAGTCGCATTTTATCTACTAGTGTGCGCCGCACTAACGTAGAGGAATTCGCCACATATATATTTTCAGGATCAAATTCTGAAAATGAAGGCATGGCTGCCAATGGTTAGGGAGGAGATTCCACTGCGTGAATGGGGGGGCTCGGCTCAGTTGAGCATGATCGAAGATGACACTATTCCAGAATAGGGGTGATGGAGCATAAGGATTAAAATTGAGAAGTAGGTATTTTTGATGCTACGGGGTTTAGCACAGTTTTTTATAATTGGGTAAAATCTGATTTTTGTGTGCCCTTCGAGGCAAGTTGGATTGTAATAGGTTATTGGATATCGTTTGCTTTTGATTAGTGTCTTGTTGGTATGATCTATTAAGTAGGAGGTGTTTTGATGTTATGAAATTCTCATTAGGTGGTGTTGTACAAAAGACTGTTATTGCTAATGCAATGGGTTATTTGCCTTTCTTTCAAAAAAAAAAGAAAATGAATATATTATTAACACTATAGGAAGGCACCGTTCTATTATTACGTACGATACATATTCGACTCGATATCTCGACAAATTGCAAATTATCTCGAAATATAAAAATTATGAAATGGTAATTTAAACTGTAGAAACACAAGGTTGTCAAAGCCCGGTATCCACGCATTGATTAATTCCCCTTGGTCTGATTCCACTGCGAGTATGTTGTTTTAATTGTAAATTAACAACCACAGCACGTAATTTATTTATTTTTTATGTTTTTTATCGCCCCGATTCCCTATGACTGCGAAAACCAAGAAAGTATGCTTTAATTTGGAAACCGTGGGAATTTGGAAACAGTGGGCAATTTATTGTTTGAGAAATTATACCATTCCCTCTTCTTCCGTTCCCAAATTTTCTGTAACTTTACTTTTTGATCAAAGTTTAACGTTCATTTTTTATTTTTTCCGGACGCACTTCATACGTTAGATATATATACTTTATATATGTATCAATATTTGCACAGATATATCTATAAACACTTACTCTGTTCAATCTCGCACATTTTCCAAAAAAAATTATTCATTTCTCTCTCTCATCATCTTTTCACATTTTCAGAGGAAGTTTTCTCCATTCAATCTCACCCATGTTTTAGACAATTTGTGAGAAAATTTGCGAATCTAAAACTATGTGTCTTGTAATTGATTTTCTCTTTCAAATGAGACTCATATTAAAGTACTCTCAGGTTTTATTTGCTCTATTTTTTTTTTCTTTATATATATGTAATGAAGAAAGAATTAATATGCTAGGTATATATACTTGAAAGCTTAAGTATATTAGCTAAAAGTATATAGATATAAATATTTGATATATTAGATATAAATGTTTGATATGATATGTATATATACTTGAGAAAAGTTTAAATCAATAAATTTGTCAATATTTTACACTAGCCAGTACTTTCAATACAAAGAATTAATGAAAGGTACACAATTCAAATTAAATACCAGCTATGCTATATACATAAAGAGTTGATAATGAGTTGATAATCTTTAATAAGGCTCGATAAGTGATGACCTCTAGAAGGTGATTACGATAAAAAATAGTTAGAGTTGGGAGATTTCCGAAAAAAAATTTCTGGAGAGCTTATATGAGGTTTCATATTGTTTTCCAAATTTATTGACGAATGATAACATATAGTGGTTTCCTGATTCTTTAGTTAATTTAATTAGAAACAATGGCTAGCCTTTCTATAGTTTGTTAACGTCCATGATCTTCTTGATATAATTTATTGGCAGAAAGCATCCATACGCATTAGCTTTTTATTTTGAAAAAAAAATGTTATATAGTTGCGTAATAATACATCTTAGAATGTAAAAAGCCAAGAATGGGAATGATAGTGTTGGTGCTCTAGGGAAAATAGTTGTCTTTTGTTTTTGTTTCATAAAGTGGTTAATTTTTTTTTGAAACTTTACCCCCTAAGAACTAAGCTAAAAAAAAAGAACAAAATTTGAAACTAAAAATTTAAAAAATATCAACATTGCAGTAAACCTTTAAGAAACTTTACCGCCTACTAAACCCTCTAAAAACTAAGCTAAACCTAAACAGAAAAATAGTATAGTAAGATCTAGACCTAGGTATTTAATATATATCGGTAAAAATCACTAGAAATTAAAACACTACATAAAAACTTAGTAAGATCGCGACCTACGTACACAGAGAGTGCTAGCAAGAAACCTTAGGACTTAGGTGAGAGAGAGAGCTCAGATGGCGGCCAGTTATTCCAAGTGAGAGAGAGTAAAGTTGCGAAATTTGAAATTGAGGGATGAAACGATCCAAAATAAATATATATTGTTCTTTTAGGTTACAAATTATAAAATATAATAATTAACCTGTTTTAGTGTCGGATTGTAACCGATGGCGATGTTAAATGAAAAGTCAGGACGTGGCTTTGGAAGTCGCGTACTTCAATTATAATAAATGTTATGCAAAGTTGGTCTAAAGTATTGCGAATTTTGTGTTGTCAACTGGATGGTCCGATCTGTAATTATTTGAGTTAATATTCGTGCTACCTCATATTTGACTTCTGGATTTGAACTTAAACTTTTATGTTACTTTATATAGATTCATGCTCTTAATAAATACCCGACGAATCATATATGGGTACATCATATAAATGCATGCACTTAATTAATTAAAGCGTCTCTTGTATGTTATGTGTATATATATATAATGGATGATTAGGAAATGTAATTGAACAGAAAAATTAATGTTATAAATTCATCATTGTTATTAGTCTTCAGTTCTGGTCATCACTTGCACTTACGCAATGATGTTTGATTAATAAGTAATTTGTCGGACGATTTACTTCTCATTATCTTAGGGCTACTCACGACCGACGAGGCGGTGCAGACGTGCGTGTTGTCTAAGAGGTGGAACAACCTACTGTGGACCTCTTTGCCTTTCCTCAACATCAATGCTAGGGATTCTTTTGCCCGATTTTCCAGGAGGGGATCACTGCTTTACTCTATAAGATTAAAGATGTCTGTATTATGGAGTTACACCTAAAGTGTGATTTGTGCCTGGTATCATATATATTTTTTTACTAATATATGCTCAATTCTATAATTTAATTACTCTTACATGTGTTTAATTGTACAATTACTATTATTAATCCAAACATATAGGACCTTCCAGCAACAATTTTGCCGCAAGAACTCCCGGTTTTCAAGAACATAACAGTTCTCACTGTTTCTATCTGTTCGTATTCACTTTTACAAATGGAAACCTGGATCATAAGGAGTTGTTCGCAGTTGACTAAGCTTGTAATAGTACAACATGAGAACTGTGTAAGTTCTTAATTTTTTCTAATATTAATTAATTATTGATATTTTGTAATTAAAGATCTTTTTGTTGTTTAATTATTATTATTGGTTCGTCTTTTTTTTTAGTTATGTGTTCATTGGGGAGCCCCTAGTAGGTATGAAAATTGATAGATTGAACCATCGTTGAGAAGAAATCTCAAGATGGTTGAGGTGAAATTCTGGAAGTTCAACAACTAGGTAGAACACATGGTGCATTATCTATTGCTTCATACAGGTGAATTGCAAAATTTTAGGAACTATCGTGTAATTAACGGTTATCGTGATGTTGTAGAACAAACGCATGATTTAGAACCGAGGTACAATGGGTGGCAATGGGCAATTGTAAGAAAGTTGGCCGAGCCAGATGATTTAAACCCCTGGCATCCTGATCCAGGGCCTTTCGAGAAGTCTTTACAGTTTTACTGGTTTGATTAAAATTTAATATGTTATTTGTTATTTAGTCTAATTTTTTTTATGAAAATATGTCATTTTGTATTAATTTTCTTCTTAGTTTCTTATAATATATTCCCGTTACAACGTACGGGCACAATACTAGTATACATGTTGTATGTTGAACGATGAATAGATTTGTACAAATTTCACTGGAGGTAAAATAACTGTACATACTAATAACTGACAACTTATTAATTGGTTATACATTAACTTCCTTCAATGTACATGTCGAACACAATTTATTGTTTTTGATGCAATAATTTTTGTTGGTTTAAGGACTTTAAAACATGCAACCCGTTTTATTATAATTCAAGTAGTACATTTATTAATTGAACATTACATTTGAAAGCTTTACAGAGCTTCATTAAAAGTGCATATGATATCTGTAAAAATTAGAAAATATTTTCGCAAAAGCATACTAATATTGGAAAATATAAAGTGAGAATCACAACATACTAATTAATATTTTGAGTACACTTCAAATATTAAATATCAAAACTGCAGATCAGACGGCTCATTTACTAATTAATTAATGAACACAAAAATTACGTCACACAGTGATCACCATTGATTTAATCGCTGGCAAGCCGATGACTTTCATACCAAAAATAGCGAGAAGACGAAACGACCACTAAGTGATCACCATTGGTTCAAGCATAAGCCGATGGCATTAATTAAATAAAAAATATATATATTAAAGAAACGGAACCCAGCCAAAGGTATATGAAATTTTGTAGTTTACAACTTGACCGTTTGATCTGTAATTGTGTGATTTAATATTTGTGCTATCTCACATGCAATGGTTGGATCTAAATTCAAACCACGCATTACTTGAAAGGTTTAATTTCTGATCGAGATGGTTGTCTAATCAAAATTAAAGTCACTCCAGCACTCTTCTTCTTCCTTCATTTAGTGTGCTGTGATCGATCACCTACCTCTTCCAGAGCTCTCTTAGCTTCTCACTAGTTCCTCTTTGCAATAATGAGCGACTACATAAGTTATTTATCTGATGATATACTTATCAAAATCATAGGGCGGCTCAAAACCGGCGAGGCAGTGCATACGTGCGTGTTGGCGAAGAGGTGGATCAACATGTGGACCTCTTTACCCATATTTGAAATTTGGTTCAGGAATTCTAATGCAAAACCTACCATTGAGGGGATCACTTCTTTACTTCACAAGATTAAGGATGTTCACATTCTAGATATTTTCTCCAGATGCCATCTGCGACGTGTATGCACACCTATATATTTTGATCGTATCATTTTTACAATATAATTAATTAGAGGAGGGATCCAATTACACCATTATATTTTACAGTGACACATCTTGATACCATATTTTTATAAGTTATTTTTGCGATTTTAAAATTCAAATGGTCGATCCAAACCATTTAACGTGATGTCCATATTAAAATGTGCTTGGAGACCAAATTTTACATTTTTTGGAAATTTATTACTATTTATTTAGAATTTTTTAAAATTGCTATTTTTCAATGGTTCAAAATTGCTTGAAAACAATAATTTTGTACACATCTTAATAAATACTAAAAAAATCCAAAAAATGTAGAGTTTGGTCCCCAAGCACATTTTAATATGGAGATCATGTTGAACGGTTCAGATCGTCTGTTTAGATTTCAAAATCACAAAAATGATAGCATCTACATCCCTGAAACTATTAGAGTTTCTAATCCTATGTAGCAGTTTCTAATTTAGTTTCAGGGAGAGAGAGTTTCTTATTTAGAAACTCTGCAGTAAAGTTTCTTATTAAGAAATTTGCAGTAAAGTTTCTTATTAAGAAACTGTTTATAAACTCCATGCTAACTAAATGATTGGCTCAAATTATTTCTTCTTTTTAATTTGTTGGTGATGTGGTTTAATAGAAACTCTAAAATTAGTTTCAAAGATGTGAGACTTAGAAACTTTAGAGGCCTTAATTTCTACAAAGTGGTTAACAGTTATTTAGAAACTCTGTTGAGTTTTAGGGATGTGGACTTATAAAAATATGGTATTAAGATGTGTCACACAATAAAATGGTGTAATTGGATTCCTCCTCAATTAATTAATGTAATTCTATACATAGGTTATTGTAACAACCCGAAAAATTTAGTAATTATTATTTGCGTTGAAAATATATTAATTATAATATATACTTCATTGTAAAAAAAAACAATAAATTAAGTGAAAAATATACATATTAGTATATTATATTTCGGTTATTCATTTTAAGGTGAAAAGCGGCAACCACTGGGAATATATAATAACCGGTTTTATATTTTTTATTTATATTTATAATTATTTATAAAATAAATATTTAAAATAAAGGAAAAGACGCCTTTAAGCGGTTATTCTTAAAATTGAACCCCTCTGTAAATGCTCCCTGTTTGAACCGAACCCCTTTGTTTCATTTTATTAATGCCGCATCCCTTTTTGTCGTATAACCGTTCTCCGTTTTGATTTCTCCTTTATAAACTCTCGTACCCAAATTAGACTCAAATAGATACTGTCTCTCTTTTCTTTTCTTTTTTATCCGTAGCCACAAGAAGAAAGAAATTAAAATAAAAGAAGTGTTTTGCAAATAAAATGAGTGATATCAATGATTATTCCATTAAATGTCCGATCGAATTCTGACTACGTCGCAGTGGTTATGAACTATTGATGCAATTCGATTTGAAATTCTGAAGATCTCGCTATTAGGTAACCGGACTTCTCTATAACTGTGTTTTCGTTTTGTATGGTTGATTTGAATATTTGTATTGCATATTGAATTATGATGGCATATTTAACGGGATAGCGGGTCTGATGTTGGAATTTGATATGTGATTGTAGCCTCTCATTGTTGGATGGATTTCCCAGTGGGTTGGCGGCCTTCCAATGTTGGATGGATTTCCCATTGGATTGGCGGATTAAAGGAATTGTGTTATGAGAATGTGGGAATCGCCTGTGACAGGGATTACACTTGTGTGAATATGATGTGACTTGTTTTATGGATAACCTAGACCGACGTGCTATTGCTGGTTAAATATGCGTGCATAATTTGATGTGTATTTGTGTGGATTAATCCGGTCTAATTGAATAGTTGTTAAATTAAGCCAATTGTAGAGAAGCGCGTCGTTAAATAACCGGTTACTGATCTTTGTAGCTGACTCCGTTTTGCTATTTTGTTTTCCTTTTTGTTGGCGACGTAGGTTGACGGGCCAAGGAAAGATGTGAAGATGCTCATATAATAACGCTCCAGATGGTAAAAATCTGGGGTGTGACAGTTATTCTGACTTGTGTTTAATTGTATATAAATTTTATATTAATTCGAAACATGTGTAGGATCTATTACCACAGGAGTAGCTGGAAATACACTCCAAATTTGAAAACTTGACGGTTTTCACTGTTGCCCTGTATTTTTATTCATATTTTGAAATGCAAAATTGGACCATAGAGAGCTGTCCAAAGTTGACAAAGTTTGTACTAGTACAACATCAATCTTTTGTAAGTTTCGAAATACATAGTGCTTTTGTTCATTTTTAATTTGTTGTTTACATTAAGTGAAGATCATAATTAATCTAGCTAGCTTTGGAGATCATAATTAAGTAGAGATCTCTAGATGGTTGAGGTTAAGTTTTGGAGGTTTGATACCATGGTGAGACGAGCGATTCAGTATCTCATGTTGGCTAAAGAGGAATTGAGAAACTTTAGGCACTACGCTTTAGTTGTCACTCATAGAGTTGATGGACACAATGGTGTCGAATGCTATGTACATTTTCAAACAGCGGGGGCTTCGGGTTATAGTGAAACAAAATGGCTATTTTCAAGCGTGATGTTTGATCGTTATTGTTGGGATGATTGTTGTACTACGAGGTTGATACAGTTGTACTTATGAATTGAGGAGGGATATTTTTTGTTATTAGTGATCGATATACCTCAGCCCCCAGTGTGTGTAGTTTATGAATATTTGGATAGGTTTAATTATCTTTTGGTAGTAAATGCATCATGTCCAGCTGATCACATATATGCTTATTAGTGTGCTATGATTTGTTGTTTATTTGCTAAATTAACTTGGATGGATGTATGGATGAATGTATAATAAATTTGGATGTTTTGTAATATATGCATATGTTGAATTGGGATCTATTATTTTGGATGTTTTGTAATTAATATATGCATATGTTTAATTTAACTTTCTTGCATGTATAGTTCTATTACTCTAATTAGTTACGAAAACTTAATTATTATGAACTTCATTAGTTTAACTCCGTCGACCTTGGATATATTTAATTTAAACATTCATGAGTATTCTCTAGTAACTAATAAGCTAGCTAGCTTATATAGCTAGTCATATGTGTGTATGTGTGTGTATATATATAGGAAATTGCTAATATGCTATGCGTAGCATAGAGGGCCTCCGTGCAACGGCTCAATATTCGACTTTTGAAAACCCTAACGGTCGATCCGAACCATTCAACTTGTTCTCCATATTAATATGTGTTTGGGGACCAAATTTTATATTTTTTGGAATTTTTTAACTATTGTTTTAGATTTATTGAAAATCACTGTTTTCAGCAAATCTGGACCATAAAAAAACAGCGATTTTCAATAAATCTAAAAAAATAGTAAAAAAATTGCAAAAAATGTAAAATTTGGTCTCCAAATACATATTAATATGGAGAACAAGATGAACGGTTCGGATCGACCGTTAGGATTTTGAAAGGTCGAATATTGAGCCATTGCACGGAGGCCCTCTATGTTACGCGTAGCATGCTAGTAGGTTCCTATATATATGTTACTCTCTTGGTTAATTATGAACTTTTCTGTTAAAAAAAAAAAAATATAACAAAAAAATTTCAATTGATATGGTTAATGAATCATTAACCATATCGATTATCCGAATCCGGATCCATTATGGATTTCCGAAAATTATCCGAATCCGTATCCGAGAATTATCCGAATCCGGATTATCCGGATTCGGATTATATCCGGATACGGAGCGGATATCCGCCGGATAATCCGGCTCCGTTTTCACCCCTATTAATGATCCTTAATTAGATATTATTGAGTTGGGATTATCTATGTTATTAAATAATTATTTCCTTATAATGATTAAATGAGATACATATAGTAATGAAATGTGTTTTTTGTAGTAGTAACACCATCAGTCAAAGTAATGTACTTGCATGACCAATATTCCAATTATTTAATAATTATAGCTGTCAATCAAAAATACAACATCGGTTCAGTAAGGATACGATACAATGTTGATCAATCTGACACCAACAGATCATGTACACAAGGGATGGTAAAAGTGACCCCCTCAATGTCATCAGCCTTTTAGCCAAACTGATGTTGGAAAGACACTCAATACTAACTGTTCGTGAAATTTAACCGATGAAAAAGGAGGGGATCCATCAACGCCATCGATTTGTTATCCATAATAGACAGTAAAAAGTTCAACATAATTACAGCACTGCCACTCGTGACGTACATTTTTTTTGCGGATGCACATCCGATGATAAAGGAGCGATTTTGTAGTAGTGTTAGCACCGCATGCGGCACCATATATGTAGTATGCGCAATAACTGAAGGACAAAAACTTTACTAAGTTAGACATAATTGGAATGACAACAAGCCATAACCCTAGAGACCTTTTACTAATCCATTACCTTAATTTTTCATAATTGTCTGATCATCAGACACTCGAAATCAATTAATTGAATCTAAATTAGTGAATTGTCAGACTGTGGTACACAAAACTATCCATGCAGATGGACACTCAATCTATGCTACATACTATGATCAAACAATTGTGATTGGATTGTATGTAAAATGTTAGTGTTTATAAATATTATTAGTAATGTGAATTCCATTCATCATTATGTTACCCGCATACTTCATATATGATATATATGCTACATGGCGTATCCAATTATTCTAATATATTTGAATGGTCGACATGATCTCTGATACATCCTGATACTCATCAATATGCCCTCCATACATGGGATAAGTTATCGGTCCATCTATTTCAGGCTGCAACAGTATCTTTCGGCCATTCTTGTTTTTTTTTTTTCCATAAACCGCACATGGACCATATATGCATAGAGGTCTATGGTGAGGCGCACAACACTACTTAAATTTTTTAATTTTTTGCTCCCTCTGCACATGGGCCACAGGTGCTAGTAACTACGACATTTAATTGATACTTGGTTTAATCCTTTAATTTTTTTGTGCAAGTTTGATTTATGTTATAATTATGATTAATCTAAATATCATAATTAAAATAACAAAAAAATAAAATATATCATATATGTATTGTATTCTTGATTTTTGATAATTATTCTATCATCATATCTGTATCGTATTTGATACAATATATATATGTATCCATGCAACATAGGAACATGGGAGTCGAGTGAACTTATTCAAAGACTGTTTCAAACATTGTTAAAAAAGGCAAGTCTGCCAGCTGCCCATAATATACAGCCCACAGTTTCTAATTAAATTATTTAATGAATCAGGAATGCCAGCATTATATTTGTTATTATATTCATTCGTCAACCCACTGTTTCCAAAGCATGCTTTCTTGGTTTTAGCAGCCATAGGGAATCAGAATGGAAAAAAAATAAAATAAACTACGTGCTATAGCTTGTTCTTTATTGAAACAATGTTATAGCTGTTTACAATTAAAACACAATATACTTTAGCACTGAAATCTTGACCAAGCTAATTAATCTTGAATAATTATTTCAGTATTTGCGCTACAGTACCCGCACTGTACCTGTGCTACAGTATCCGCACTTAGAGAAATGGTGTATTATGGTCCCCACTAATTATATGGTCTCCACTAATTATTATTCTAAAATCTCAACAACACATTTTCTCTATGATCTCCACTAATTGTATGGTCCCCCTTTAACAGTACCTGCACTCGTCCCCACGTCAATCTTTCTCTAACAAAAATAGTTGACCTTATATGAATAAATACTTTAGTGCATAGGTATAAATACTTTCAGTACTTAGGTATTAATATTTTTAGTATGATATGTAAAAAATACTTAGTTATTTATACTTTCATAGATATAAAAATTTAGAAGATAAGATATTAACACTGAAAAAATAAGACATTAATACTTTGACGCGTGACTTATTATGATAATTCTTTTTTGAGTTCTCCAATCTTTCCCGGGTCAACCTCCTCTAACAAAAATAGTCGATCTCATAGGTATAAATACTTCAGTACATAATTATAAATACTTTCAGTGTCATATGTAAAAATATTTGCAAGTATAGGTATAAATACCTGTACGACGAGGTACAAATATTTGTTTGACGACGAGCCTGAAAGTACATCATCATGGATTTCATTTGAAAGAGAAAATTGCGTAGGTATTAATACTTTAAAAAAAACTGAAATTGTGGAGTTTTTGTGGTCGATGTAGATGCATTTAATTTTCGGTGGTCCCCTACGGGTACTGTTATCTTGGCGCTACAGTACCCACGCAATAAATAATTGTTCACCTCATAGCTATAAATACTTCCGTATATAGAGATAAATATTTCCGTGCATAGTTATTAATACTTTAGAAAAAAAAAATCAAATTGTGGAGTTTTTGCTATCTCCAAAGGAAGTTATCATTCCATTTGTCTATGCAGAATATTCATTTAACCAAAACTACACCAATTCAATGATCGGACAGAAATCCTATTGACGAGTACATAAAATCATATACTTCTTCCTCTTATTGAAGAAGGTGGAGAATTTTCCATAAACTTGAAGAGTTCTTTTTTTGTTCGAAAAATGATCTTAGAGGCCTATTGTGCAAAAATTTCAGCCCATAGCAAATAGCATTGCATGATATCAAATTTGGACTGGTTTGTACAATAGATAGCCCTGAAGATGGGTTTTCTGGTGGAACCGGGTCAACTGACATGTGTAAACGAAAGAATGATGAAGTTTGTGTATTGGCAAGCTTGAAACCTGAGTCCATTGACAACTTGCTTTGATATGGTGTCACTTACTGTGTTAAATAAAGTTATGGTAAAGCAATTTACAATGAGTGTGTGTTCCCGACGATTACTTCAATTGATAAGTTATAGCATGGAAAGCAGGGGTAATCTGATCGCCATTGGACAAAAGTCAGTCCCGATTTATTTGTGGGGACAACTTCAAGTTTCGGACAGAACAAGTATATCTAAATCTTGATGCAAATCGGGCGGTTCCAATCGAACATCTAACTACCCCAACTCCCGATGCAGACATGCATGTTTGCACTTTACTTCACAGGTACCGTAAGGAATTATTGTATTGGAAAACGCTACACTACAATTGGGCTGACTAAACTTTTTTTGAGAAAAAATAAGAATCAGTCCTTATTTATTTTATTGATAAAAGGTTTCAAAGGGAAACCAGAGTACAAGTTAAAAAGTAATTCAACATAGTTAATGGAAATGAGTCAAGAATTCAGTCCCAATAATTTAAATTTTCTATGACGAAAAAAAGCTACAGTTTACGTAAATAATTGAACCCAAACATTTATCCAGTCCCAAAAATACTTCAGCGAGGCCGAATCTTTGTTCAGTCTCATCATCTAATTAATCTTAATTAATCTTGTTTTCGATAATTTGGTTTTTTATTTTGAAAAAATAAAAAATTGATTATTAACTACGTGGAATCTACTTTCTACAATGCCGCTCTGATGATGCGTTTGACATTTCAAAGGCAAGCCAGCCCACAATATCCAGCCAACAGTTTCCAAATTAATGAATCACAGGAAACCACTATGTTATCATTCGTCAATAAATTAATTAACAAAACAATAAATAGCCCACTGTTTCCAAAATAAAGCTTGGTTTCCTTGGTTTAGCAGTCATAGGGAATCACAACGGGAAAAAAAACAAATTCAACCAGGTCAAACTTGAATACAACATGGGATCCAACCAATGTAATTAAGGACGGAGGCCAATAGAAAATAAGAACATTTATATATTTCAGCAAATTGATATTGGGCAACCACAACACCAATTAAAATAAAATGGCCTAAATGTGGATGCAAATTCCATAATGGACAGTCATTCAACAAATGTTCCTTTTTTATGGAAAGTGGTAGATGATCTCCACATGGTACCACTTGTTTTCAATTTTATTTAAATAATTATATGAACTCCTCCGTTCTAGTCCTCTCAATATCTCCTCACTAACAATCCTTTCATGATATACAATGGTCCCCACTAATTATATAGTTCCCCTTTTCAAGTCTTAGCACTCGTCAACGTGTCAACCTTAAATGATATAAGTACTTAGGAAATAAGATATTAATACTTGCAAAAACAAGATATTAATACATGCATGTGTAACTTGATATAATCATCCCTTTTCAAGTACTCCAAACGTCCCTTCGTCAACATTCCTCTAATGAAGTAATGGAGACCCCGTATCCCCGCATCAACCTTCTCCAATCGTCTCCACATCATCCTTCTTCTAACATATATAACTAGTTGACCTCATAGGTATAAAGACTTTAGTGCATAGATATAAATACTTGCAATACTTGATACTAATACTTTGAACGTCTAACATTGCCAATCTCTCGTCTCTAATAAAAATAGTTGACTTCACAGGTATAAATACTGGAAAAATAAGGTATAAATACTTGAAAATAAAGATACCAATATTTTGATATGTAACTTGATAATATAAAATGCCTGAAGATTAAACTTTATACAATGTGTGCGTATATATAAATACTTCAGTGCATAGGTATCAATATTTCCAATACTTGATATTAATACTTTCAGACTTCTCCAGTGTCATATCTAAAAAAAAATATAAAGTTTTGCGGTCCCCTTAGATAGTTATTGCAATATTAATACTTTTAGAAACGTGTATGGTATCCCCCCCCCCCCCCCCCCCCCCCCCCTAGTTTGAGTAGTCCCACCATGTATTTATAGTGCTGGGATGTTTGAGGCATTTAGTTGGGGGGATAATTATTTACTAGCAATTGTTTATCTCATAGGTGTAAATACTTCTATGCATAGGGTTAAATGGTTGAGAATAACAATATTAATACTTGTACAAAAAAATTTGTAGAGATTTTAGTGCGGGTATTGTTATCAGCTTCCTTTCTTATTTTATTTCATTTTTTTTAATATCCGATGGATAATTATAACTATCCCATACGTTTCAACGAACAGGTCAGGATAATGAAAAGTTAAATTTGTTGACTAAGTACATATTGATTGGAAAACTAATAAATTAATCATAAAATTTTAAAACTTTTATAAATATAATAATATTGTTAACAATGTTAACGACGACTTGACATAGCGACCTCCTTTCATCCTCCTTTCATCATGTACATATACATCCTTGACAAGTAAAACATATCTCTCTTAATTTTAGAGAGTTGATGTATAGACAAATACCTAGTAGAATGGAGGCAGTGTCCAGGAACTTCCAAATGGTTCATTCTAATGGAGATTTCTGTGAAACCGAAGTGAAGAATTTCATACGAGGACTACCCGCTAATGAAAAAATTACAGTGGTCTCCATCATTGGACCTCGGACTACCGGTACATGTTTACTATCAAGTTCATAATATATATTGCATTGGTTTATTATCATAACAGATCTTCTGTACAAAAAGTTCAACTTAATTTAAACATTATCTTAACAAATTAACTATATATTTCAGTTATTCTGTAAGTTTTAAGACTTTTCACCTTTGTTTATTTATATGAAAATTTACTTCAGTAAGATTCTCTAATAAAATTATCATTCTAACGAAATTAAATTTATTCATATGGGTGTTTGATAGTTTTCTCAAGTTTTTGTTTATTGTTGATCTAGGATTGTAATCATAGTTCGAAAAATCGGCCGATTCCGATTCAAATCGGCCGATTCAACTCGGAATCGGACTGGACCGAGTCGATTTTTGCCCGATTCTCAAGTTGGTGCGATTTTTTTCAAAAAAAGCGGATGAACAGTGAAAAAATCGGCCGATTTTCCGATTTTTGGTCCGATTTACACCGATTCAAACGATTTAAAGCAAAAAAATTTCAATTTGACTAACCTTTGTGCCGATTCAGAGAAAATCGCGCCATTTGAATGATAGTTGAGGAGATCGCTGAGGAGAAGACCAATTCGAATTTCGATCGGCTGAGGAGAAACCATTCGCGGAGGAGAACTTGAGAATCCATTCGTTGAGGAGAAACCATTCGATTTTAATTGGAGAAGGAAATGAGTACGGTGGAGGAGAAGGAAATGAGAAAGGGTGCCGGACCCGAATATTTCATTAAATAGAGTTAATTCCCTTCCTCCTTATTCAATCGAATGGATCAAATGGTTTCAATTTTCGTGCTAGAAGTATATCCAACGGATGAAACAATTCCAGAATATTATAGAGGTTCTAATTGATTTGAATTGAGTGAGTTAATTGGATTTCAATTGAAATTGATTTGAAAAATCGTACTACTCTAAATTTACCGTTCTAATTTATAATCCGATTAATTCAATATTAAATTATATATATTCAATTAATTATTTATTAATCAACTTAACCGACTATATTTGAAATTAAATTTTTTATAATACAAATTTTTGTGAATGACCTGCGTGAATTTTCTAAATTATAGTTCTCTTATAACTCGTAAAATTATAATTATAATCATATCATAATAATTCATCATTTAATTTATACATTTAATATTTGTTTCAAACAGATGTTTCGATCCTATTTAGAAAAAAAATTCATATAAAAAAAATATTTTGTGATGTATACTTAGTTAGTACATTGATCAATTATTATCTAATTAATAAAATTTTAATTTATTGTAATTTACAAATCGTTCGTTAACATAGTTTTTTATTGTAATTTTAAATTTTAAATTTATTGTAATTTTAAATTAATAATATAAGTTCTAAACAATCATTGGATTAATTAGTAAAAAATTTATTTGAGTTAAATTTTTTAAATTTATCATGATTAATATTTATTTAAAATTTTGGGATATAACAATTTGAGTGTAATATTGTCTTAAATAACATAGTTTTTTTAGAAATTATTTTTATCAATTTTTTCCTGCTTTTTGGCTACAAAACAAGGCTTCTGCCAAAAATACCCGATTTACCGATCCGATTTTCCGATTCCGGCCGATTTATCCGATTTTAACTAGGCAGTCAAAAATCCGATTCCGATTCCGATTCCGATTTTTTGAACTATGATTGTAATTGTGATTTCATATTTCAATATTGAAACCGGTAGACACTGTTTTTAAAAAAAAATAAAATAAAAGTAAAAGTCCTTAGTATTTGAGTCCAGAGAATAACTTGAGCTGTTAGGTGGGCTTGAATTAATACTTGTGGAAATTAACATACTCTTTTTTGTTGATGCAGGGAAAAGTTTTTTGCTTAACCAGCTCTTTGGGACAGACTTCAGAGTTTTGGATGCCAAACAAAACCAGTACTTTCTTTATTCTATACTTTGCCTTTTTCTTTTCCATTTCAAGCAAAAGTAAAAATACACAGCACAACCACTTTTCTTTTCTTTGTTTGATAAAAGTGGGAAGAACCACCGATCTTATTGAAATGAAACTACAATAAACCACAGAGCTAAATTACATGATCATCATATGCCAAAATAACAGTTCAGCCCTTGAACAACTACAAATGACAAAATATGTTAGAAATAATCTAAATTTCGGTGGAGGCAATTGAAAGAGAAGTTCACACAAATTGCGTAATGTATCTATTGAAATCATCATTTCTTCTCTCATCCACATAAAAAATAACATTACATCTACATATAGACCTAAGATAACTTTCAAGCTTCCCTACAACATACTAATGAAGTTTTTCCTTAACACTATCTACAATTCCGAATTTCAGTTTTTTGAAAACCCAGTGACATTTAGAAGAGCAAAGAAATTTGTAGGGGTTGGTAATAATGAAGTTTCATAAATATGTTGACCATATATAATTCTAATAATTAAGTTTATAATTTTACAAATAACCTAGTAAAGTTTCCACTGATGACTGCTTCCTCTCTCAGTCCCAGTGGCTGGTATTGTCAGTACCAGTTCCTGCCCCTGTGCTCCCCCCAGTACCAGTAATGCTGTGAGCATCTGGGTTGGAAACAAGTAATATAACCAAGAAGAATTAGAGATAATTTGAAATATGTGTTATCAAATTGTCTTTCCACCCAAAATTTGCTGGAAGGAATTTGAGCACCCATGTTTCTGATAGAAGTAGGAGTTTGTTGAAATCATAATGCATTTTTGAGATAAGAATAGGAGTCAAGCTCCTATTTTATATTAACCACAATTGGTTACAACTTACAAGAGTTACAGGGTTTTAAGTGTAAAACCCTGCTTTGTTGTACAGTATACTCACTTTATTAAACATAGATCTTCAATTGTGTCACAGTAAAAGTTAAAGCTATTAAAATTAGCAATCCAATTGCAAATAGCAGATATTAGAGGACAAGTGACAAAGAGGTTGTCAGTGGTTTCAGGCTGACCACAAAAGTTAACTTTTGAATGAATTTTATTTTTACTAACTAGTCAAAGGAAATTTTTACTTTTAAAGGAATATTAGGGCTCCAAAGAGTGGCAAATGTTTTCTTATTATGCCCCCATAATAAGGCCACTCATAAAGGGAGTGTACTGTAAATTTATGATTAGGAGACCATCTCCAATGAAATTTATGATTAGTACAATCCAAGTGCACCAAGGAAAGTTGTTGCATTAAGGATATCCATTCTAGCCTATAAGCAACTGCTAATTGTCTATAGAAGGACAGATTCTGATAATTGACCGCCAAGCCGTCATGCAAAGTAATGTGAGCATTAGTGGTAATAGAAAAAAATATAAGGATAAGCACTGCTAAGGCCACATTCCCCTATCAATCTACCTAATAAAAAAGCTATGGATTCGCCATTTCCAATAGTTTTAATGAAACCTGTGTTAAATAAATCTTTAAATTTGGTGATTCCTCTCCAGAAATAAGAATATCTGGATGGGGAATAAACATTTTTGTATATTGCTGCAAGAAAAAACTTTCCATATATCAGCTAAATTTTTTCGATTTTGCTTTTTATTTTCACTTTCTGAAATTAGTGGAGCCACTACAGAAGGTATATGGATAGCAAGGTGCACAAAGAATCCTTCGATGGTTATAATGGATGTAGAAGGTTCTGATTCAAGGAACAGAGCAGAGGTTCTCCCATTATTTTATTTATCCAAACTTTATTCAGTAATTAACTTTTTTTGGTTTTCTGGCCTTTTATGTACTGTGTGTCCATCATATATACACACATATATATACATATATATATACACACATACATACATACATATATACATATATATATATATATATATAGATGGGCTATGGTGCATTGCAATGCATGGGTACCCTTGTGCATTGGACTACAAATTACCGATTCAAAGTCCAAATGACCGATCCAAATAGTTCATCTTGTTCTTCATATTAATATGTGCTTGGAGACCAAATTTTACATTTTTTGGATTTTTTTACTATTTATTAAGCCACTTTAAAAATCTCCGATCCGGTGGTCCAGAAATTTTTACTATTTTTTGTTGGAAATTTCGGAAGGATACAATGAAACAAAGAGAAGAAATTTGCTGCTGAAATTAACTTCTACTTAATTAAATTCGATTACAACATGCTGAATTTATAGCACAACAAAAAGACTAAATCTGGAACATCTAAATTTAGGACCCCACTACCTATCCTCCTATTACAAACAGTCCCAAAATAGAATTATACTACACCTATCCTGCTATTGCAAACTGAACCTACTTGACTAATTATAGAACCCACTAACTCCTATATTTAGAAATCCACTAATCCCACTACACACGTTCATGCTTCTAAAAACAACTACAACAGAATTCTAAATAGAGAAAGCTAATTTTGGATCAACTTTCAACATTTTTTACTGTTCATCCAGATTTTCAAAGTTGCTTAATAAATAGTAAAAAAAATTCCAAAACATGTAAAATTTGGTCTCCAAGCACATATTAATATGGAGAACAAGATGAATGGTTTGGATCGGTCATTTGGACTTGGAATCGGTGATTTATAGTTCAATGCACAAGGGTACCCATGCATTGCAATGCACCATATCCCATCTCTCTCTCTCTCTCTCTATATATATATATATATATATATATATGTATATGTATACACACACGATACACATGCACAAAATCCTCATTACAAGTAGAGACCTACATTTTTTAATATGTACACTAATGATCTGCCATTCAACAAAATAGTCAATTATATATTGATCATGCTAACAATTAAATATAAGTATGCTTGTGAACAAATGAAGTCAGATTAATGAAATGTATGAACAGTTTGAAATTGAAAAAAGGAAATAAACTTTCAAAAATGCAAAAAAAAAAAAAATAGGGATAATACCCAAGATATGTTGTGTAAAGACCAGAGTTTGCATTAAGTGCCCAGTACTTTGCCCCAATAATCGAACAACAGTCTCAAAATAAGGTCTATTTGAACTATGGAATCTTAGTAGAAGCATTGATTTGGGTATCTAATTGCATAAAGCATGACCAATATATTATGTAATTGTAATCTAATGTTACCAAGCTTTAGTTAGGTGCCTGATAAGTTGAACATAGAAAAAATTTAGATGGAATTCTCACGTTGGATCAGATAATTATGTACAATTTGTAGTGAATAAATGGCAGGAATTAAAATAGTTATGAGGTGGTTAGTGTTATTGCAGCTGGTCTCTGTCAAGAACCACTTTGAAGATTGATTAGCATAACACATGTAGATTAGGCATGCCAGTGAACAAGCATGAGAACTACGAATGCTTGGCAACAAAATTTAATGGTTTGATCCTTCAAATAATTATGCAATGTCTATAAGAATGCTGTATATTGGGTATTGGCTTCGTCTAGATTAATTTTTTTGAAATGATAATGAGAGTTCCAGAAACATAAAAATGTTAAACAAAAGTTTGTTTTAAATTTTTAAACAAAGAAATGAAAAATAAAAATTGTGCACCCAAATGCACCTTAAGTCTTTTAATTGTGGTGCTTTTGTGGAGCCATATATGTGATGAAGAGTAATTGGAAGCATTTTGAACATATTTTGTTAATTTGACTTATTGATTGACTAATTCTACTTTTGAACTCATTATCTCTACCCTTCCATTTTCAATTGTTCTCAACTTCTCATTATCTATACCCTTTCTTTTCAATATTTTTATTCAAGACTAATAGTTCTTACTTCCGTAGGATGCAACATCATTCGAGTATCGAGCTGCTTTATTAGCTTTGACTATATCAGATGTTTTATTGCTGAACATGTAAGTTCAGCATCTTCCTGTTTCCATATATATGTTTTCTATTAGAGTCGCAATCTGCTACCATAGAATTTAATTAGCAGTGGGTCCCATTAGGTTTTACTGATATGCAGACTTCACGCATCTACCATTTGGGGTTATTAAGAACCATTGTCACTGATCGAGCAGTATTAAATTCTGTGGGAGTTAATTTGATGTCCCTCCATTTCTATAGTATGGTTCCAAGTATAGTATTTTCATACAACCAACTTCTTAATGAATATTAAATGCAATAGTAACATTATGCAGACCAGAAGATCATGCGGAAGGCAAGAATCATGGTGCTTTTTGGCCTCTCCTTATGATAATATTCCAGGTAAACCCTCTGATGACATAATATTACATGTTTTAGCATCGGTGACATGAAACAGAGAAATGAGGTCTTTAGTATCTACTATGATAGGATGGGTATTAACGCTGACCAATCATATAACCCACCAACATGGTAAAACAAAGGAAAGTGTCCTTCTTGAGTAAATGTTCGAATTTTAATAAATTCTCTATAAGATATTGCAATGTATCTGGGATTCATAGACTATCTAACCTGGAAGAAAATCTATCCATTTGTCATCACCAGCTTCTGCCGTAACTAATAAATTTTGTAATTAATTGTCTCATTGATTTTTAGCTTCTATGGTTTTGCAATTTTTTACAATATATTTCAGGAGAGCAAATCACTTTCACAAGGCAGAACTAGGGTAGTGGTGTCCCTTCGCAACTGCCACAATCAAGTAACTATTTTCAAGTCATTTCTTCAGGGAAAAGTACAGTGAAAGTATGTCAATCTATAAACTATAAACAAATTTTTTTTTTTATGAAACACAGACAAATGCGGATGATGAATATAAAGTGTTCAGAATCATAAAAGAGGTATGATCGACAGTTTCACATAGGCCCATTTTTTTGCATCAGCTTTTGCATATGATTTTATATATTGAGAATTACTTCCTGTAACAGATTTGGGAATCTGTCTCAAGATCAAACAAAAGACTCGAAGATTATCTTGAGGTGTGATTTTACAAATGATACAAACTTTCGTGCATCTATGAACCAAAGTTAAGCCGTATGTTGTTGTACGTACACCTGACTGTGTATCCCTTTATTTATTGACCTTCATTATCTATATGTTAACTGAAAATCATAACTACTAATTAAACTTAATTAGTTAACAACTTTTATTATTTTTTCTTAAGATAGATAAAGATAGCTAACAAATAAGAGTGAATAGTTTAATCGACACTAGATAGATGAACTCCCAGGTTGACTCTATTTATAATTGAGTTAAATCAGTCCTTCAGAAATGATTGATTAATTTTGTTTATTAACCAGCTAGCTTGGCATTTAATTGCGCATGCTAATTCCTTTCCTCGTACATGACGCACTCACCCTCTAGCACAATCAATTTTGTTTAACAAATGTGATTTCTAATGACTTATTTCAGGTATCTGTGGTACATCTTCCCGATGCAACAAACGAATCCCAATTTGAAGCGTTCCAAATGAAGGTACAGAATAATATGCTACGTCTAAACTTTGAACATCAGACAAGAATCCCTCAATGGAAAAAAAGGGATCAGACAAGAATCACTCATTGCAGTCAAACTTGAAATTATTTTTATTTGAAATTCTTGCTTTCTTTCTTATTTTATGCTAACCATAAAAATTCTCCTCAATAAGTTTTCAGATTGAAATTAACCGCTAGCCTTGTCACGATGGAAATCAAATCATTTCAGTTTCAATTGGATGCGCATTATAATTTTACATTATTTTTGTTATTGGTTATAATGACAACATCCACCAAATTATAATATAATAATAGTAGCAGTTGTAATAATAAATATAGTATAAATAGGAATACTAATACAAATACTTATAATAACAAGAATAGTAGCAATAACAATAAAAAACAACACTAATAACATATGCAATTAAATAAGTTTTTTGACGACATAATATTTATAACTCACTTTACAGCCGATTGATTTGGCCGATAGTCATAACTAAAAAGACAACTCAGTGATGACATAGTGAAACCCTTTTAACACAAGTGAGTCCAAGTTTAACCCATGAACAAGAATCTGCCACTATCTGTGCGGGTAAAAAATGACTATCGTGGTGGGTACATCAACAAAAAATTGTTATTCCCGAGGGTATCTCTATTACTGATAGGAGTATCCGCAACCATACCGACACTAGAAAGCACTTTTAGCCGCAGATAGTGACAGATTCTTGTAGTCGACTAGAATGTTAAAATTTCTCATTTTATGTGTGACCCATCAAAAACAACAAAATTTGCATCATAAATTGTGCCAAGGTGAAAGCTAATTGCAAAGTACAATCGTTGCTTGTCAAAAAGTAAATATAGATTTTCAGTGTTAAAAACATTAGGGGAGCCTAAACGGTACTTGCATATAAAATTCATGATGTGAATCCCTGTTGCGCTCTGGTGCTTTGCAAATCTATTGTCTTTTTATTTTAATTTTTTGTAGTTAGCTGAATTGCGGGAGCTGGTTCGCCCAGCTGGGCTAAAACCTCCGCAGAATACTCGTCTTACTGCTGCCACATTTCTTAATAAAGTACAAGAAATTTGGGCTCACATCAGGACTAACAGAAGTCTCAACATTCCTTCTTTTAATGTAATGAACAACTTGCAGTGTGATTTCTCTTCTAATTAAACTAAGAATTTACCCTTTTTTCTGTGGCAACTGAATTCAAAGTTCAATTTTGCAAAAAATTTAGGAATTGATGTCCAGACACAGGTGTGAGACAATAAAGCAGGCAGAACTGAGTTCATTTGATTCAAATGAGGTAAATTTGTTTGCACTAATGAGGCTTGCCAGCAAATATAACCAAACTGATTGATGTTCGAATTATGAAATCTGATCTCAATTGTAATGTAGAAATTTTCTGAATTGAGGAATATGGAAGATCCTACCTCTCCGAAGTTGTTTCGGACAAAGCTGGATGAGTTTCTTTTTTCTACATTGGTCAAGTAAGACTTAAACAGACTTGGGGTCCCATAACTGAATTTGGGATACCTATAACTTATATATTAATATTTGAATTAATCTGTTCTTTTTTATTTTGGATTGTGAAAAGGACATTTTGAGCCCTAAGTATTTGTACTAATGGAACATTACAAGTGTTACAATAATGCGAATGCCATCAATAGTAATAATAACAATAATACTTTTGTAATTAGTGGAATGTGAGATATTACTTTGTATAAAACATTCAATTATTATCAGAGTCGAGCAGCTAGTCTTTAAGTCCTATGTATATACTAGCAAAAATGTTCAATCCCATGATTTATTTCAGAAGTCTAGTAAGTTCTAAATTTACTAAACTTGCTCCTATGAACAGGTTTGAGGCCGGATCAGCTGGATGTATTGTAAGGGTTAAGGATGAGTTCAAGGCCATATTAAAGGGAGAAATTCTAACCGTGAGAACTCCAACCCATTTTTTTTTAATATTCAAATTCACTTTCTTGGGGTTTATGCTTATTTGTTAAATTTATAGGCCTCCAAATCAAATTTTAGTTCAGGCTTAAAAACACTGAGTTCTTTCTTAAGTTATTGTTAGCACTTGTCAAATATTTTAATAGCTGATTGCAGCACATAGTAGCTAAATATATTTCATGGTGGGTAATGGATTATACGCAATAGCAGATGCTATTAGTTTTCATATTGGAAATATGACTGTTTATTAATTCTATCATGGTATTTTGCCAAGTAAAAGAATCACTCATATTTGTCTTATAAATATTTGGATAGAAGGATAAACATATAACGAATTGATTTTCTACAATATTTCAATATTTAGATCACATGAAAGAGGCTGAAGTGGCAAAAGCACTATAGTATGTTTTAAAGTTTTAATTATCGCTTTGTATGTTTTAAAGTTTAAATATTCAGTAATAGATGACAAAAATTAGCAACAATAAGCTATATTGTCATTCAAATTGTTTGATATCTATGAGAATGGGCCCAATTATTAAAATATTATATTTGCTCTCTGTACATTGCACCGAAATTAATACACAACCAATCTAGATTATTTGTAATTTTTATTTTTACTTTTGATAACTATTGAGTCGATCAATTGTCATACGTTGTTAAATAAAGTTGGAATAATCGTACAAAAATAACAGAGATCATATAGATAAATAAAAATTAATTTATTACTCCCTTTGTTTACTCTCTTTGTAAATAAATTTTTTTGCAATGGTTTATGAATTGTCTATATTTTGGAAATACAAACATTAAGTTAGTACACGATAGGTGAGGATCTTTTTATAAAAATAGAGCCAATTTCATCTATGAAGTCCTTTAACTTTTGTACAGTTATTTAATTATTTTATATAAGTAAAAAAAATCATTTCTTTTCCTCAAAAAATAAAAGTTCATTTTTACTTTTGTAATAGAAGAAAAAAATATTCATTTATACATTTTGTGAATTGTATTACTGCTGTTAAAGTTTCTTATTCATTAAAGTGCCGATCTATATATAGTTGTTCTTCAATTAACATTCAGAAACTAGAAGACACATTTGTAAGAATCTTGATGACAAAAAAGTACGAGATAGGTGAACAAAACAAGGTAGCAATTTCCAACCACTTAAGGAAGACAAAGAAAGGCGTTCTTTCAAGTATTTTTACGCTTACATTAAACTTGGAAGCGTTCGACAATATTGATGTTGACAGTATTGTATATCATCTTGTGAAAATGTCATTTGATGATCAATTCACAGGTACATTGTTTGTAGTACTGCATGAAATACAATTTGACTTAAACTTAGGATTGTCAATGACAATTGACAATAGTAGATATTTCTGTCAAAATGTTTAGTTTAAATGCTTTCATATTCCCTGATTAAAATGTGACACACTCCAAATAATGGTTTACATTATCAAATAGCTGTAATAATTTATGCGCAGTGAAGAAATTTAATATTAGAATACCATGGTGGCAATTCAAAATAAGTATTGTAACCAAGCTGCAAACCATCATTTTGTTACCTAGGTTATCATATAACTTTAGTTTATCTCTAACAAGGCTCTCTTTCAACCATTCAACTGAGATAAAACTGTGCCATTGTATCCACCAGCAGCTGTTTACACGTGCCTAGTTGCATTTGTCGTTCTGTTAGACTCAATTTATTGGCTACTTCAACAAATGTTCAAACAATTAAATTCATTTTATTTCAGATTTCTGTGAAGAATACAGAAAATTGGTTCCAATCTTCAGTAATGACCTGAAGAATTCTCTAAAGGACTATGCAGAACAAGAAACAAAGGAAATTGAGGTATACAACTATTAACTGCACTAGTTTTCCTGTTCTACAAGTTTCTTAAAGAAAGCAGTTAACTATGATAATTTATATGTATGTTTTTCAGATGACTAGCTAGCACATATTTAAACATTGTCATTTTTTTGACAGATATGTACCTCGATTTTTGAGGTTTACTGACAATGGATTCTCAAGTGGTTTAAAAAATATTCATGAAAAAAGTACCTTATACAATATGAATTTCATTTAGTGGAAAGGTATCAGTTCAATACCAATGGTCCCACCCACAAAATTTTGACTGATGTGGTTGCCGATTAAATGACCTTATATAGCTTTGTTTAAATTCAATTTCGATAGAAATTGCTCATTTTATTTTTTATTTGTATGTTTATATTGATGATTCTTGTTTAATATACTAATATTTTCTCTTTAATACCCCCCCCCCCCCCCCCCCCAACCCCCCCACCCATGCAGAAGCAACACAAAATTTCTGTTCTTATTGGGAAGGGCACTGTATTATTTGCCGCAGTGCTTATCCTATATAATTTAGTTACCATATTTACTGGGTAACTGAACAAAATTTGCCAAGGCCGTAATGAAGCATTGTTTGGATTTGAAGGATTGATTGTTGCCCCTTTGAATGATTGGATAATTTAATGTAAAAGTTTTACTTGCTATTTTATTTGTGTTTTGTCAAGGTTATGAAGAACCGTAGTGACAATTATCTCAAATTGTAATGAAATCTGCAATTCAGCAGAGGACATATAACTTTTGTTGGAAGAGTTTCTCTTTATTAATTAATGTGAAGGGAGTAAGATATCCGAATTATGAAGATTTCTCTATACAAAGTTTAGTTTAATGCATGAAAGAACAAGAAATAAGATAAATATGGATAGTGTATAGAGACAAACTTCAACACGCACCTTGATTGGGCGTTAAAAATGTTGGTAATTTGACATGCATCAATTCAATGTATTTATCCATTCACACGATCCAGAGTAAAATAAAATTTCACATGGATATGTTTACTCCTTTTATAACGGACCGGATTCTTTGTCAACTCGATTGTCAACTTGCTATCCAAATAATTTGAGTAGTCGTACCCCGTGAGAACTAGTTTCTTTAAGTGACATCATTGTCACACTCCGTGAGAATTCGCCACGTAGTTCTATATAAGGCATGAGTACATCACTACTAAAGAAAACACATTTACTCTCGCCCTTTTACCATCAGCTGACCTAAGGCACAAATGGAGTTTGCAACCAGGCAACATTGTAATTACTTTGGAACTTTTCACCGACTGTTCGGTTCTAACCAACCCATGGCGTTGATGGGTCCTTTGTCACTGGTTAAATTTACAAATAAATTCAGACCATAAATTGAATTTGTTATGTTTTTTTAAGGATGAATCTGATGTGTTTTTTTAGTTGTACCATAAAATGAGACCCTTTTTTAGCTGTGAAAATAAATTTACAAATAATTATATATAAAAAGTAAAAAGTGATATTATTTGTGCTATGTGCTTCCCAAATATGGCACCTACATAGCTACCACTATGCGCTACCCGAATATGGCGCCCACATAGTTATCGCTATGTGCTACCCAAATATGGCGCCTACACAGCTACTGTTATGCACTACTGGAATATGGTGCCTACACAGCTACCACTATGCGCTACCCGAATATGGCGCCTACATAGCTATTGCTATGTGGTACCCGAATATGACGCCTACACAACTACTGCTATGTGATACCCGAATATGGCGCCTACATAGCCCTTCTATGTGCTACCCGAATATGGCATCTACAAAGCTACCACTATGCGCTACCCGAATATGGCACCTACACAGCTACCACTATGCACTACCCGAATATGGCGCCTACATAGCTATTGCTATGCGTTACCCGAATATGGCACCTACACACCTACTGCTATGAGCTACCCGAATATGGTATCTACATAGCCCTGCTATGCGCTACCCGAATATGGTGCCTACATGACCCGCAAATATCAAGCACAAGGTTCAATCAAGCATATACAAGACTTCGATCATGCACTACCAGGAATTGGCGCCTACATGATCGTCAAGTTTCAGACTTATGGTTCTTCAACACATTTCATTTAAAACAAGCAAATAGTTCATATCATGCTATGTATCATCCATGCAAGTATATCATGCAAAAGTTCTATTTCAACTCATGTCTTATATCATTTAAGCATATGCAATGCAACTCAAAAACTTTATGCAAATCATGTCATGTTTGAATACCAAATTCTAAATTTGAACATCATACTTCATTTTCTGATTTTCCTATAAAAAGATATGATTATGCATCTCAATGCTTTAACCTAAAAATATAACACTATAACATACTAGAATATATGTTCATGCTTCTTTTGACAACTCATGCTTTCATGCTATGAAATTCAAGAGGACATTCAAGAAATTAATTACTGCTAATTAGCAATTGAGCAAACAAGAGAGCAACATCAACAAGCAATGGAATTGTCAAGCAAACAACAACAATAAAATAAGTTAGAGTAATCTGAGAATAACTCGAAACCAGCACCTTAACAATTTTGGAACTATGTAATTAGTGTGTTGCTATGGTATGGACATGTTCGACTATACTTCTTGATCCATCCATATAGGGTCTACGCCTATGCTGACTTAACGAGATTGATTTGGTAGCTCAATAACACCCTCTATCAATTTAGTTAACCATTACTGATTGCGCAATTCCTAATTGAACCCCAATCAAGGACATACAAGAGGTCAATTGGAATACAACAATATATCATAGACTCTCCCTTTGATTAACTTTTAGTCAGAAAATAAATTCGGGGATACACCTAGCAAAAGTCTATTATGAATGAAATCAAGCTTTTAAGAAAAACAATTATTCACTTCACTTTCTCCAAATTAATTTGGATGTACCTAAACTACTTAAATTTCTAATGGAGAAGCAATTTCTTAATACCAATTGTTTTGTATTTCACAAATTTGCACAAAAGCTAGATTAAATCTGAACTAAAAACTCTTTGTAAGATTTTGAACAATTAGTCTCAAACAACCCAACAATAATCTCAAATTCAAGTGTACATGGTCAACAAAATAAGGAAGTGCCATTTAATGGCAACCAAATTTTAATTCAAGCAAAAAGAATAAGAAGAGTGAAATTTACCATGAACAAGAAATAAGTGAGAAGGATTCTTGAGCACACATCTCCTTCATTTGATTAGATTGAGCTGGAACCACCTTGCCTTTTTCACAAATTTCTAGTATTGGCTCCAAGGAAGTGATGAGGCAAATCGTGACAACTACTTTTAGTATAAATTAATATACCTTGTAACTCTAATTTCAACTTGCAATTGGATTACAAGCACATAATCCTACCGTATAGTATAGATTGGGGTGTCGATCCACATGGATAGTGTATTAGATTATAAACACTTTTCACTAGTTTAGGTTGTTTGCTTTATACGGGTTTTTATAGTTTTCATGGGGTGTGGCGCTAAATAATAAATAGAGAGCCTCTAGGGTTTAGGTTTACTATCCTCCTAATTATACAAATATAAATTCAGACATCTCTGTACCCCGCATACGACACTGTCACTACCATTTGCGGCATAGATTATCCCACAGATTACCCCATATACGGTACTGTCACTACCCGCAGGAAATTCTGGGTGATTGCTTATTTGTTTTGAAGGATTTTTCGATCTTTCGATCAGCTTTTGGGCTATCAATACTAAGTATTCTAGGTACGCAATTATCCCTCTCACACAAAGATAATTGGTCCTTCCCTATTTTATCCTACAATTAAAATATTCCAAAGACCCTACTTAAACTAAGTATCTCCTAGTATAATATAAATTACAATCTATGCTATCCTGCCAAGGGAGCCTACTGGGTTCAAACCCTAGTCTTTGAACCACTGCCAAACCTCATTACCTGAAGTGTTAGTATTTACATGATTATCCTTCTCACAAGGATGCCTGACTAAACACCTATTGGTACGTGGAGGACATTGGCATATAGTAGACAAAACTATATATGCAAGGACTTAATAAAAAATAATTCAACATATAGAAAGAAACTCAAACATAACATGAACAAATCATAAAGATATATTAAACATAATCAAGAATTCAAGTTCAACCCTCACCCTAGAGATGAGAAGTTTAGCTACTAAAAGCCATGGCAAAAGAAAGGAAATAAAATAAAAAGAACAAATAATACAACCCTCTTAGTGATGGAGGAACCCTCGCCTCCCTAGATGACACCTTCTAGCCTTGCTCCAATGGCTATCATTCTCTCTCTAAGTAACTCTCTAACTTAACCTAACATGAGGGTAGCTAGCCTATCGTCTGGATTTAACACAATTAAACACGCAAACTAAATCCAAATATAAGAGGGGTATTTATCATAGTAGGAATTATCGGTATCGGGATCGGGGTATCGGCCGATTCGGATCAAAAAATCGGACTTTTTGGCCAGAAGCTTGTTTTACACTAAAAAATAGGAAAAAATTGATAAAAAAATAATTTGTCAATAATTTATGTTTAGATAAATGATTACAATCAAATAATCCACTAATACAATATAATACAAGCATTAAAACTATAAACACACTCTTTCACTGCCAGAAACTATGTCGTGCTGACTGGATCACTTCATCGTCATTTGTATTATGATAAAAATGGAGATATTGTTGTCCGGAACAAAAAAAAGAAGACATTGTAGAACCAAATGAAAGATTATTAACATCTTTAATCACAGGTTCATATTTCTTTATTTCAGCATAGTTGATATACTCTATTTAATCAATGAATGTGACGAGTTTTCAACATGTACATAGTTTATACTTTATTTAATCAATTACGGGTTCAAGTTTTCAGACAAATAATGACTAGAATCGGACCAAAATAGCAGAAATTGGACGAAAAATAGAAAATCCGTGAGTATCGGCTCAGTATCGGATCGGTGTCAGCCGATACCGATACGTATCGGTATCGGCCGATAATTCCTACTATGGTATTTATAGTCTTCCTAAAATGAGTGGATAAGATTGAGGGAGCAGTGAAAATCTTGAAGGTAGTGGAGGTAGTGGAGATCATGGGAGGCATGGGGCCCATCCATGATCATCCAAAAATAGCTTGGCTCTTCAGAAAATGCGTTGTTCTTAAAGGCCCACTAGAAAGCCCTAAATATGACGGTCCATGAATCGTACGGCATAGATGATGCCGCACGATTTATGATTTAGCGGATTTTCTTGATATTTTGCCATTTTACATGTTGTGCACTTCATGTGAAGTATTGCATGCTCCATGTAATGTCTGATTTAGATGTCATGTTTAGAAATCGCCTAAATACAACATTACTTGGATTTCCTGCAACATGAGTAATTCATGACTAGAATCGAGATTTGACAACACTGGCCCTAGGTTAAGGGAATATTGTTCTTGCAATACATCATAACTACGAGGTACTTTATATTATTTAGTTTGCTATTTTTCCATTAGATATTTGAGGAAACTATCCCACCCACCTTATCAGTCCATAAAAGTCAATTCAGAAATGTTTGTTATGTAAAACAATCAATTCAGAAATTCTACACCGTGGTTGTTTTGTCATATGATATTGGTACTACTTACCGGTTGTCATCAATGCTTCGATACACCTCATACCCCTGTCCATTGAGCACCTCGTAGGATTCAACCCTAACAACACCAATCGATCTCAACTCAGCTCTTGATTTGATCCACCAATCTCCTCCTCTCCTTTCTCTTTCTCCCAAATTTCTTTGTTGGCCTGGTCTTTCTTCATCACTCTTTGCCACCACCCTCACCACCTTCCTGTGCGTCACATATCTCATCTCTTTAAGCTCTTGTTGAATATTGATACAAAATTAGAGTCTGAATATTCCAGATTTAGAGATCTGGATGCAATGTGTTGTGATGTATTTTTAGGCATGTAGTTGAGTTAGTGGGTTCTATAATTAGTCATGTAGGTCAAGTTTGTAATAGCAGGATACATGAGGAATAATTCTATTTTGGAGACTGCTTGTAATAGGAGGATAGGTAGTGGGGTACTAAATTTAGATGCTCCAGATTTAGTTTTTTTGTTGTGCTATAAATTCAGATGTACTTTGTATCCGAATTGATCAAGCAATAGATTCAGCAGGAAATTTCTTCTCTGTTGTTGTATCCTTCCAAAATTTCCAACAGCTCTGTCACGTGGCTCGTGCCAGCTTCTCTAGGTAATTTATGTCTCTCATTTTTTCTTAACTTGAAACTTCATCTCTGATTGAACTTTGTCACTGAGAAGGAACACACATATTGTTAAAATTACAGCACCGAGAGCCCAACTCATTAATTCCTTCTAGAACATTCAAGAGATATCTAATAGACTCATATAGTTGGTACAAATAAAATGTGCTAGATGCTTCTTATTGTATCTATATTTTGTGTATCTTGTATATTCTAGAGATATATGTCAGTTATAGGAGAAGTATATGTATTATCTAGAATGTTCACTACCGACATATGGTGTTATAAATTGGATATAGAGCTTGTGTAAAGAGGTGAATCAGAGAGCATATAGTGTGGCGTGAGTTATATAAGAGTCTTGTAAAATCTTGTATACTCCATTAAATAAAAAAAGTCTTAAGTTATATAAACTCCTCTCTTCATCCAATACCACAATCCGAGTATAATTTCCAACAGATATGTCTCTTTTGTGTTTAAGGTTTTATGTTTCAGTGTGTTTGTTCCTTTTAACTTTTATTTACCTTTTAGAGAATTTAGAAAGTGTTTAGTGTTGTTCCTTTGTCACTTGAAGGATGTAATTGTAATGAACAAATCATTGGCCTCTTTCATGTTTGTTTCATTGTGTATCCTTTAATTCATGGTATTTGTTTGAGCTGGATGTACCAGTTTCAAAGATTGAGGCTCAACTTTTACCTACAGGAGAACTAATTCACCATTTCCACTAGGAAGAAAGGCTTATAAAATGTATGCAATAATTGAGAATTCCATTTTCTTGATATTTATAAATTGTTCACAATTATCTTTAATGATTGGTTGTATGCTGGTAAATGTAGGCGAGTGATGTGCTACTGGTAGAGCATCTACGAAAAGACAACTTGCTGTTTTTGAAGAGCTTGGACAGCCCTTCCCTGGTGGAACGTATGACTCATAAATTGCTTTTCTTTTATTTTGTTTCCAAAAGCAGCTTTTATTGTGTCAACAGTCCTTACAGGTTGGTTCAGGATATCATGTGTTGTTAATACTACATACTTGGGATTAAAAGGATTGAGGTTTCAGCTATCAGAATTGGTTGTCATGAGAAATTAGTACTATGTTTCTGTACCTGAACCAGATTTCTCAATTTTTTTGTACCAGTATATCAAAATCTTTCTTGGTGCCAATGGGCCAGGCAAACGGGCCTTTCCATGTTTTCCTGTTTTCCATATGAGGGAATTCCAGTGTACTTTTCTTCGCCCTCATGAATTCTATTAATTTGGAAATGTATGGCTGTGTAAAGAGTACTCCCAATCTTTCTTCTGTTTTTATCTCTTGACAGACGTTTCTTGTTGAGGTCTGTTTGTGCTCTGTTTTTGTCTTTTGGTGAAAACTCTATTTGTTACTAGCAGTTCAAAATGTGAAAGGGGAAAAAATTCCCAAATGAAGCAGCTTCAAATAATATATCAGATTTCATTTATTTTATTTTATTTTATTTTTGTCCATCTATGTGAATTTTGTATATCTTATCTGATTTTTGGCAAATCTCAATTAATTTCAGGTTGTCAACTATCGATACCCTGGACAACAACTGGGTCCTGATGACACGGACAAAAGCGGTTATGTTCAGGTCTTAGTTCAGATAATTAATTGACTTTGTTATGGATATATGTGTGTTTTGTCCTGGCTACTCTTGTGTTGCTTTTGGCAGATCATTCACAACCAATTTCTTGTTTATATTTAATATATGAATGTTCTTTAAAATAGTGTTCAATAGATGAAAAGTTTGAAGTTTAATTAACTGAGTTGTATTGAAAGAGACTATATTCTTTGATTTTGTACATAAGCGAACCTAAAACAAATGGAAAAGATGACTGAAAATGTAAATTATGTTTATTCCATTGATTGAATTTTACCAGTGAATACAGTTCTTTATATAGTGATCAACAATTAAATTAACAACTCATTTAGTCAAATGGATTGTCTCTTTTATAGACAGATAAATCTGAGCAAATCAAATTGTTTTTCAATGCTAATGTTGTAATTAACATGATCGGAAATTAATAAACTTCATTCCAGTGTCTTTTTTTCCATTATATGATGATGATAACCTGATTTGGAATTTGGATCCAGTGAGGTACTTTAAGGGGCAGTGTGAGATTCGAGCTCTCCGTTTTAATCTGACACAAATCTTAAAGGGACGCAAGTAATCTATGGCAAACGGTATAAAATTTGATTCGGTTGGAACTTATCTGTTAAAAGAACGGTGGAGCTCTTTTATTTCTGAAAACTGTTTGTTCAGGATATGGCCTTTGAGATTCTTCAGATTGAATGGTTCAAATTATTTTTTGAATTACAAACTAAGACCCGCTTTGAACCATGTTTCTTATTTGTAAATACTGGCTTAAAGCATAGAGATTTTTATATAGTTTCTGTTTTATTACATTCTCATATTTATTCAGGAATTATTATATTTATTTTTTGTTTTGGAGAATGATGTGCAAGGTGTGGGTTGTCTGATGCAACCGATTTGTTTATTAATAGGAAACAATAAAATAAAACATCAATATCGGGGTAGGATTTCGTGAAATTTTGAAATAAAGGAAGAATGGAATGGATTATCACATCTGTAACTAATTCCACCCCTAACCACACAACGTCACTAATTAAAAATAAATTAAAAATTTGGACATGGCAACCAAACGCCACGTCGGACACTTCCTCCGGTTGGGCCAAAACAACACCAAAATGAGATAAACAATTCATACTACATATGAGTCATATGCGGTGTTATTTTGACTCTATTATCTGTATGAATTAAAAACTGTCAAAATCTTCACTCCCAAATTGAGTACATATATGCTCGAAAATTGTGCTGAGACGGACATAAACCCAGCCTATGCCAACATTTCCTAAAACCAACATATTGACCATATGTGTAGGCTAGGGCTGTTAATATATGGATACGGTACATGTTATTTTTATTTGCTTTATTTTTTACTAGCTGCTCATTTTATAAACTTTAACTTGCGAGATACCATATCGGAGTAGTTTGGAGGCATTTTCATATTCATACTCACTTAAAATTAATCTTATTCATATTTTACTCTTATCTATTAAGGATTAAAACTAAGATATTCTTAAGAGTATCATTATTTTATTCTTATCCACTTTATCGAATACAGTGCATATTAGATCAACAGTTAAAAGAGTAACATTGACACCCATACACAATATCGTTCATATTCGTTCGACATCCATATCCACAATTAAACAATAAGCTTTCTAAAAAAAAGTATATCTGAAGAGATGTTCATGTGTCCCTACATAAATTATGGGTCAATAAAAATGTCTCAATACATATATCGGCCCGGCCCAGCCCAGCCCGACTGGTTGACAGTCCTACGAATAAGGAGATTATGGTTATAAGGAAAAGAGGAACTTTTTTGGGCCGTCGATTTTGAGTGTGTTGGTCCAGCTATTACTTTTAATCTTTCATTGGGCTGTTATTTTGCTTTTATCTTGAATCTCTATTTTCTGCTTGTAACAATAAAATTTACATATTAGTCGTGTTTGATATTACATAAATAAATCACTTTATAAATACTATGGACATAGGAATATTTACTTATCTTATATGCTTTTCATGGATTTTACTAATTTTAGTTTTACTCATCAAGCCTCAATTTTTTTTTATTTTTTCTAATTTTCTTATTAGTTTCTTAATCATAAGTAAAAATTTCATACTTATCTTGAATTAAATTCTTTTATTGATTTTAGCTGAATTTATTGGTTGACAAAGTTCCTTTACTATTTTAGTTAGTGTGAATTATTAATTTTAGATGCTCATCATTCTCTTAATTTTTTTTTTCAAATTTAAAAAGTATAGTTGTTTGTGCACTATTTTGAGTTCATCTCTGATACATATTCTTCATATTTTTATCTAGAATTGACAACATTTCAACAACATTTCAAACTGAAAGCATCTTATCTTATTTCAAATATCCCAATGTTTACAGTACGTACTCTCATTAATATTAAAAAAATTCTCAAAAAAAAGAATAGTATTATAAATAAAATGACAATTATTCCATTAATCAGTTCAATCCGGTCATGAATGGAATATTTGTCATACTGATCCACTGGTCCCCTTGAATAAAAGAAGACACAGTGAATCAGACTGTCAAGATAAGACTGCATGAACACGGTACGAGAATATTCCTTCCATGGCAGACCTAGATACGTCTTAACACTTGATACATTTCCAGCCAAGTCGGAGGCGGCAGTTACTTTGCATTTTTGGATTGAAATGCCAGTGTTTTGGTTCGGGTCCTCTCTACCCTGAGCAGTAAAGATGTTGCTCTGGTTCGGGTTAGCTAGGTTTTCGCGCGTACATATTACAGTTTTGGAACACGACTGCTGCGTTACCAAAGATAAAGTCGATTGGGCAATCTTTTTGGCAGCAAAGCCCGTGGGCCAAATTTTATTAAAAACATAACAGGGGTTGTGCATGGTGGCTGAAAACATATCAAAACCCCATGCACGTAAGTGTAAATAAAACATAAAACACAGATGGATCAATTGTAGTGCATGTTTTGTGACAAATTATGTTTTTATCTATATTTTTCTATTTTTTCAAGTACAAATATAAAAATTGGTTCGAATTCTTGATTTTCCAAATAAATTTCAACATAAATACGTTATGTTTTTAAAACTAAAAAAAATAATTGTATAATTTTTTTATGCCAGATTCGTATAGACTGTTTTTCTTTTATGTAAAAACGTCAAACATTGAAATTCAAAAAATTGTGTGCATTTTGTGCCTACTCCTGACCGAAATTCTGGATCCGCCCCTGGTTCCGTAAATGTCACATTCCCGGAAAAACTGGCGAAGGGAGTGAGTGCAAAGAGTGTCTTGATACCCGACAAAGCTGCATCTGTAGAAAACCGAGAGATCAGAGCCAACTCTGACAGCTACGGCTTGGTGCTTGCTCGAACCGGCCGAGTTCTCAACCGTTAAGTCTCTTGCAGTGAATCCGTTACCAACTACAGCTGTTACAATTGAGTAGTACAAAATTGGTCAATTTTTGAAATTTTTTAGTGAAATATTACTGTTATTTTTATTGAAAAAAAATTACAGGAAAGACAAATAAAAAGTTTAGCATGTGAATCTATGTCTGGAACAGCAATCAAGGGATTAGATTACCCCCACACGGTTTTACTTTAATAACAATATAATAATATATAATAATACCTCAATGCCATGGTATACTATTTATTGCATGTGCTCTCTACCTGGGGACCGTTTAGGTCAACAAATACAACTTGAATGCTTATCTTCAATAAATGTACATACTTTTACTGACCTTAAAAATATGATGAATAACCTAAACATGTAGAAAATTCATGTATGGATAGAGATGTAACAAAATGAAACTTTGATATATAGGACATGTCAAGGTATAGCACGGTATGTGTATCGGTTATGTGTTGTAGTTTGTATTTTTTTTATGTGTTGTGATTATTCAAACAATTAATACTTCACGACACAATTACATAACTTTTGTATGATTTGGACTGTTATTAGATGTTAATCTAATAATGAATTTTAAATTAACTAACTTAAATTTTGGAAAAAAAATAAATATGGTGCAATTAACATGATGTGACTATTTATACACAGTAATTGTCTATTGCAATTTAAACATGACACGTCAGTACATAATTCAAGTGACAACATATTAGGTATATATATAGAGTTGGACTATAGTGCTTCGTGAAGTAAAACGAATGTTTTATTTCACACTCATATTTTACAATTTTAAAATTCAAAACGTCGATTCGAACTGTTCAAGTTGATCTCCATATTCAATTGTGCTTGGAAACCAAATTTTACATTTTTTTAGAAATTTTTTACTATTTCTTTAGAATTTTTGAAAATCCCTGTTTTTTAATATTTACATATATGCATGATTCCTACCTAGTATATATATATTATAATAAATAAGGAAAAATGAAATGGATATGGAACCGACGGAGATGAGGTGAGATGTGGTGTCTTATCCATCACAGAGTCACTATCATATACAGAACATAGATCCGACAGAGATGCACTATTTATTCATTTCACTATATTAAATGAACACCTCAGCTCATGATATCAAACAAAACCCCACCGACTCTCCCCTTTCTTGTTACTCTGCAATTTAAACCGTTTGATCAAATGTGTAGTTAATTTTTTTCTATATGAACCGTCTTGTGGTTTAACAAATAAAACCATCCGGTTTTTTTAACTATTTTTTTTTTTAAGATGGGAATCATTTGTTGTTGAAATAACCGTTCAGTTAAACCAAATTAAAATTTAATTTATTAGGTTTTCAAAACTCATACTGACTAATCAAATTAAACTTATCAATCAAATAACAACTGAATAAGAAGATACAAAGTAAATTTTAATTTGTTTGATTGAACTTAAATAACTGAATCATTCAAATATTCAACCAAATTGAACCATATTTAATCCAAAATTTGGCGGTTAGTTTGGAAATCAAATAAACCGAATTCAATAAATTAACAACTTTAGGAATCATAGGACATGGCAAATTGTATTAGATTTTCCTTAATTTGTTATTATTTTTCTGCGCAAAATTGTATTAAATTTGTAGTTTGTTGTAGTGCAATGCATAAGATTGGGCAATGAATAAATATTGGATTTGTCATTTTTAAGCGTGATGCACACTTGCACTAGATACATCTCTGTCCTCACCACGTGGGTCTCTGAACAAAATATTCTCCTTATTTTTTCTATAAGTATTATTTGTTTATAACAGAAGGATATCATGTTCAAATGATTAATTCCATGCACTATTTCACTGCAAATTTACCTCAAAATTTTTATTCTAAACAAATTAAGGTATAAAATGAGTACGAAGGCTACTCTATATATTCATGTTTCGTCTTGATTATATCAGCACTATTTTGTGCTAACGATAATAAATTACGCATGTTCAGAATCTATCAATTTGAATAAGAATACAAAATATGTTGCAGGCTCAATATATATTTACAGACCCGAGAGCAAAAATCTCTCGTTATGCTTTTATTTTATTTTTTTCATGTCTACTATTGTAAAGGGATTCAGTTGTAATATTTTATATACTAGTATGATACTATATAATTGGTTTGTCCTGATTAATGAAAATACCTATAGTTTTAAACCAAAAAAAAAATATAGTATTTACATTAAAGAAATTTTACTCATTAAACTTAATTTGTTTTTGACACCATGAACTTATTTACTAATTATAGAGAACCAAGTTTCTTTAGCGCATTAATAATTTGAAATTTCACTTTTGTTAGTATAAAAAAGGAGGAATTATAATATAAGGGGAATACTAAAGAAGACAATTTAAGTTTATCTTTATGCATGCAAATGGAATAATTTTTTTTTTTTTTGGGGGGCAGTACTTTCGGGGGGGGGGGGGGGGGGGGGGGGGGGGGGCGGGAGATGATATAATCTTGTCGGTGGATTAAAAGCCAATTCCACCTTTCAGAATGTACTATCTATACACATCTGAAAGTGATTAAAAAGCATGTCACATGACACTCAAAAAGTTTCATAATAATTAGGGATATGATTTTCTTTCTTGTTTGGTGTTTAAAATTATATTTAGTGAACTTAATTTTCTTAAATTTACTATAAAGCATATCACATCACCCTCAAAAGTTTCATAATAATTGAGGAGATGATTTTTGTTGTTGTTTAAAATTAAATAAGTTACATTTTTGAAATATAATCATGGGATGATTGCAATAGTGGATATAGTTTTTTTTTTTTATTGAAAATAGTGGATATAGTTATATTTATTAATTATCATGAGTTGGCATATTTAATGGGACACAGATCTAATCTAATAGTGGAAAACATAGCATGGCCAATTTAAGGTGCAAACTGAGCCTAGAAACTATACAAGACATGTATATATATATATCGACATATTAATCTGATTAGAACTAAGGTTCTCAATATTGATGAAGCATGCAACAGTCGATTTTTGAGCTGTTCCTCTGGAGGCTTTAGCCAGTTAGAAGACTTGAAGATTGTGAAGTTACCATTTGATGAATGGGAGATAGGAGGGTGCAATGCTCATTCTTAAAAACCTCGATATTGCTGTCATAAATTGCGTGTGCCTCGAGGATTAAAATACCTTACCAGTCTTCAAAAATTGAGGTGGGCATTTGTGGATAAATTCAAGGCTAATTCGATCAGTAATATATTTATGTCGACATGTTCCTTTAATGTTTTTCGTATTTGTGCTATGTATCATTAATTTACTGTCATATATAATTTTCGCTTTAGATAAATAAAGGAACATTGTTCAGAGAAGTTCAGGTTGTGGGAAGTTCACTTTGAAGTTCGAATAGGTGTAGCTTCATTTGGTTGCGTCTATATCTGATTATCTCTGTGAGGTGGAAAGAAGGCAGTGGGAAGTTCAGGTTGAGGTCCAATTCGATCGATGTCCTCCCCAGCCCTTCTGGCCCACCTTTGAGAGTCTACCGGCCCATATAAGGCCCAACACTGTCTCAAATAGGCCGTATTTAAGGCCGAGTAATGATATTTTTTACTTTTGTGGTGCTTTTAGACCTGTTTGTGCTTCACGCAATTTAGGGCCCAATTGCCAATTAGGAGTTTAAATGATGCAGCCATAGCAAATTTTATGTGGTGGGTAAATTACCCTATTCCGACATAAATTTTATACCAAAAGTCTTGTTTAATAAATTCTCAATTGGTATACAGCACATTGTCAGTTACCTGAACATATCAGTTGGATTTAGTAAGGAATATACAGCAAAGTGTACTTCTTTTTTTCTTTTCAAAACTAAAAGGATTATTTGTTGATGCACAATTTTGAGTTCCTTTCTCATACATATTCTTCATATTCCTGTCTTGAATCATCAACATTTCAGCAAAATTTCAACTTGAAAGCATCTTGTAGTATTTAAAAAATCCCAATGTTTACACAATCATTAACAATAAAAATTACAATTATTCCATTAATCAATTCAATCCGGTCGTGAATGGAACATTTGTCATACTGATCCACTGGTCCCCTTGAATAAAAGAAGACACAGTGAACTGATCTGCCTCCTTTGCACTGGTAATCACCCGATAACCCGGCCACGTAACCCGCTTTGGTGAAAACTCTCTCTTTGCTTAGGCGAGTACAGCCAATATTTGATTGGATTGATTTTAGGCGTATAATTTGTGCACATGCAGTAGGCCCACATGCACTTTGCACTATGGTCCTATAAATGGATCCAATAATACTTTGTCTATCATGGCACGTGTCATTTTGACTCTTTCTTTGCTTTCACATTTCTTTGTTTATGGTCTGTTTTTTCTTTTGGTGAAAACTCTCTCTGTTACTAGCATTTAAAAAGTGGAATAGGAATTGCGTTTCTCTCTATGTTTCTCCCTTGCTGTTTCAATATCCAACAATAAATGAATAAAAATAAATAGTAAGTATAACCAATGGCATGCATTATGTAAGAATTCCTTTAATTAATTCCACTGGTAGTCAAAACTTCAAATGAATTAGCTTCAATTGATATATCAGATTTTTTTCTTTTTCATCTATGTGCATTTTGTACATCTTATCTGATTTATGGCACATCTCAAATAATTTCAGGTTGGCAACTATCAAAACCCTGTACAGAAACTGGTACAATTGGGTCCTGATTACAAGGAAGAATGCATATATGCTGAGGCTTTAGTTGAAAGAATTAATTGATTTTGTCATGGATACATATATTTTTTTCCGCGCTACTCTTGTGTTATTTCTGGCGGATTCGTAACCAAGAATAGTTTGAATTTTAATTAATGAAATTGTATTGAAACAGACTTTATTCTTTGATTTTGTAGATAAGAAATCCTCCTGACTTTACAAGTGAACAAGCTATGCTGGAAAGATACACGCTGCTAAAACCCATGATACTTAATTGTATTGCATGTAAAAGTAGGGCTGCTAATGAGTCGAGCTGGCTCACGAATTAATGAGTTGAGCGGCTCAATATTTCATAACGAATCGGACTAGAAATTGAAACAAGCCCGAACTCGACTCGGCTCACTTTTGAGAAAAAAAAAACTCAACTTATGTAAACACTTGGCTCGATTCGGCTCTGGCTCATATTTTTATTAATTTCTATAAGTCTTGTAATAGCCCCTTGTTAAGAGGGCTTCAGCTGGAATTAAATAGAAAATTGATTGGGCTTTTCTTGTCAAGCTTAGCTATTAATCAAATAACATGAAAATAGGATTGGTCCCAGGTTGAAAATAAAATAAAAGAGAAATTTAATTAAAATGGACTAGGCTGGGCTTTTTAATTGGAATCGGTCCAGAATTTATAAGTTCAGAATCAATCTTTTAATCCAATCATTACAGATTGTGTTTTTGCAGATGTCACCAGCAAAGAAATGATCTTTCCACTGCTTTAACATTTTTTTTCACTGATTTGTATTTCAAATTTCAATTTTGTTTCAAATTTGAACTTTTTTCAAATTTTAATTTTTTTTAAATTTCAAATTTAATTTTTTATTCAAATTTCAATTTTTTTCAAATTTCAAATTTTTTTTTATTTTCAAATTTTTTCAATTTTTTTTCAAATTTCAGCTCAAGCGTGGGGACTGCCATGAAAAAAAATATTAATTTCAAATTCAAAATTTTGAAAAAATTAGAAATTTGAAAAAAAAATTGAAATTTGAAATTTGGAAAAAAATTGAAATTTGAAATCGGTAAAAAAATTGTGAAAGCAGTGGAAAAATCAGCTCTTTGCTCATGACATATGCAAAAAACAATATTTGAAAGACTGATTCTAGATTTTATACTACTGTGGATACTAAAATTTCGGAGAAACCAGCTCTTATAAGTTAACTGATAATTAATATGTGATAGAGTAGAATCGTTGTAGTTTTTGTGAATGCCATTATTTCTAAAATTTAGTTACAATATTTGGAAGCAAGTGTGTTTTTATTGATATAGAAAAATAGCAAAAGACAACAACCTGAAAATAAACCTAGAAAAATAAGTAAAAATATGAGCCAGCTCGCGAGCTGAGCTAAGACAAGCTTTTTTTTCTTTCAAAAGCGAGCCGAGTTAAAGCCGAATCATTTTGCTTCTCTCATTGAGCCGAGCTGAGTTTGAACCGAACCTTAATCATTAGCAGCCCTATTGGTAAAAGTGAGTTCTTTGTCAGACCATTTGCAATTTCAACGAAGAAAATATTAATAACATGTTAACTTAAAACAAGGCACCATTCACATTAACATCCAATAAAATTACAACCGGATTAAAGTTACCTCCAGTTCATATAAATCACCCTCACTAACTTGGATTGGTTTTGGGTACCTATGATAAGATCATACTGAACAAGTACAAACTTCACTAAAGCAATGCATCGAGATTAGTCATTAGAAATTTTTTTAGCAATTAAAAAGTAGCTTTTTAATTAGTAAGGATGTACCAAAATAGTTTTTCCTTCCGAATATAGCAAGGGTATAACAAAATTTGAATCATTACACTCCCTTTTTTTTCACAGCACATAGGCCGTAGGAAATCCGAAAAATTGGGGAGATCGAGAATCAAAGTTCCGGTTACGTACTGAAAATTTCAGTCAGTCCACTGTTTTTTTATTATATATATATATATATTTTTAAGGTTCATTCTATATAAATAAATAGTAAAAATAAATTGTTATAGCGGAAGTATTAATTTAATTTCTGTTTCTGATTTTGTGTTAGTAATGTCAATAATTTTCGTAGGGTGTATCGAAAAATTTATTGGGTACACTCCATTCGGTGTGGCCTGTCATGTAGTGTTGTGGCAGCGGTTGTGTACTGTATCAAATTATGTTCACTAAAACTTTGACCGGAACTTAATAGTTTTTAAAGGAAAAAAGAACATCAATCCTTGTTATTACAAAATAATTCTTAATTTTAAAAAATAAATTGTCATCCTACCAATGATAATTATGAAGCCCATGTGCTTTCATTTGAAAATATAGCCTCAAGTACTTCAAAATCTACTCGGGTTATTAACATTAGAGTAGCCTTATATTTTATAATATCTTAACACATGAAAGGTCTAAAGCGCTAAAAGTAGTACCACTTGATGCATGGACATTGAAATAAGAATAGTCCTTAATTAAAGAGTGGTTGCACAGCATATATCGTTTCTTCCTTTAAACACATTTGACACATCAATATGTCGTTGGGAAGCTGATCGACAGCATCTCTTTTAATTTTAAGATTGTCCAGGGGTACCATTGGAAAGTTCCAAACATCGTAATTGCCAATAACAGGGGTACCATTGAGTCTGCTAACAGATAATCGCTCTTCAATAAATAATTTCTCAGGATCCTCATGTCAGAAACTCAATTGCACCCAATGTCAATTGAAGAGTCCTAGCATCTAGAACAAATTAAAATTAATTATTTGATGCGACCATATTTTTTACGTTTTTGGATTTTTAAAGTCTAAATGATCGATTCAAACAGTTAGATGTGATCTCTATATTAAAATGTGCTTGGAGACCAAATTTTACATTTTTGGAATTTTTTGTACTATTTATTAAGACACTTTGAAAATCGTTGATCCAACAATGACTTCTGATTAAATTTTTTTACCATTTTGTTAAGCTACCGTTGGATTAATGATTTTCAAAATGACTTAATAAATATAAAAAAAATCAGAAAAATATAAAATTTGATCTCCGAGCACATTTTAATATAGAGATCACATCTAACGATTTGGATCGACTTTTTGAACTTTGAAAATTGAAGAACGACTTAGTTGCATTGGACCTCAGGAACAATCAATTTGATATTAGCTAACCTCTCTCTCTCTCTCTATATATATATATATACAGAGAGAGAGAAACTGGCTATGCTCAAAACATTTGTTCATAGCATTAGAAACAAACGATTTGGTTTTCTGATTTAAGTCTAAATAGCCGAACCAAACCATTAGATGTTTAATCTATATTAAAATGTGCTTGGATAGTAAATTTTATATTTTTTAGAATTTTGTTACTAATTAAAATGGTTTAAAAATCACTGTTTTTATATATATATTATCTTGTCGTCACTTCATATGTCACGCTCCAACATATATATGGAAATAATTCTGTTGTTATATATTCCTTGTAAATAACAGTAACCTGTTTTTTTGATCCCAACCATTAGTCTTTGTTGATATTCATACAAAAAAAACAGTTAGAATCAGAATTCCCAGATCTATTTCCCCAATACATATACTTTTTTTTAAATAAAGTGATCTCTATGACCACCGCTTCCACTACAAAGTTACAAAGTAATATATAAATTAAAGTGATCTCTATGACCAAGTAATATATTTGTTTAAAGTAATATATAAATTAAATTCGGAATTAAATCTATAGAAAAATAACAATTTCATTAGTCACTCCACCAATAATTTGTTTTTCTACCTTCTCTGTTCTCTCTCTTTGAATCGTTTCATATCAACACAATACAAGAGCAGAGAAGGGACTATAGAAATCAGATTTACCACCGGTTAAAATTGGCATTTACCACCTGTTCTTGTACCGATGCTAGTAGGACGGTTGCTGAAAATTAAATATAGATATTTTACAACTGGTTAAAAACCGTTGTTATAAATATTTTAAACACCGTTTTTTATTAAATAACCGGTGTTAAAACTACTTTTAACTGATTTGTATTAAAACAGACTTATTCTTCGATTTTGTACATGAGCAATCACCTGACTGTATGAGTGATCAAGCTATGCTGGAAAGATACACGCTGGTAAAACCCATGATAGTTAATTGTATGGCAATGGCATTTAAGAAGTGTGTTCTTTTTCAGACCATTGCAATTTTCACGAAAAAATCACGAAACAATAAATTTAGAGCAGTCAATAATATAACATAATTTTAATTTATGAAGAGCATTAAAATGTATTTGTATTTGAAAAATAGGGGATGTAAATTAATAAAAGTAATTTTGACTCAGGTTTGTCCCATCTTTCCACATTAGTGCCCGTCCTAGACCATTTAATCATTGTTGAGATTCGTACAAAAATAAATATTATAAACGATCTGGTAAATATAAACGGACAAGCAAATCTCGACGCATATCGAACTTCATCCGGTGAAAATTTGGTCTAATACCCATTGAACTCCTTTGATTGATCCCTTCCTCAAAATAGCACTCCTTTTATCAGTCCGTAGCATACAGATGAAGCCTGGTTAAAGATCATCATGCCTTCAGTAAATCTAAATGCTATATCTTCAGTAAATCTAAATGCCTTGAAACAATTCATACTTTCAAGATCATCATGCCTTGAAATAATTGATCCTAGCCAGCAGATAAACGGGTAAATATATGGACAGAGTATGTTTAGCTTCATGCAGCGGACGAATCATATACAGAGTTGTTTTAACTCTATTGTATTTGCTCTGCATGAAGAAAAAAGTGCTCGGCCAATATTTTGGCCAAATAGAATAGGAAATTGATACTAGAATATTTCTCAATTTTTTATTTTTTAATCAGGCAAATTAGATTGGAAATGCAACCTATCAAATTGTTCTTCAATAAATGTGCAACTGAATTGATACTAAAATATTGCATATGAAGAAATGTTATTTCCAAATTTGAGCATGACTTTTCCATTGCACTAGGTTCCAAATAGAATATCAAGTACATAATGAGAATTATTATCAATTTATGATTGCAGTGTTATGCTATCCTGTGCAAAATTTCTTGATGCCATCACAAAATATTATATCTGGGTCCAACATAAAGAACATAATCAATTGAAGAACCCAGCATATGGAAGAAAAAGGATTTGATCCGACCATTATCTTCTCGTCACTTTATGTGTCACTCTCCAATAAATATACTTTATTGAAATAAAGTTTTCTTCTTGTCACTTTAGTTTGTAAAAATAATAAAGAGATCACTAAGGATAGTCATCTTTGGCCCACGCATGATATTTTGTCGGCACCTCACATCATATATTCCTTACCCATATCTTTTAGAATGATACGCAACTTTACAATAAACTATTACTTAAATAAATTTTTTAATTAATTAAAACTAAAATGATAATTAAATCTATAGAAAAAAGAATAGTTATATGTCAAAAAAAAAGAACGATATTCTTTATCATGATTCTTATTAATTTTATCGAACACCTATCTATAAAAAGGTTAAAAAAAAAAAAAATGAAAACAGACACCTGTCTTATAAAAAGAATATTAAAAATGAATATCTTTATGGAGTTGACTCCCAGTCTTCTCCGAGTCTCCCACTCTCCCAATAATTATTTTTTTAGACCTTCTATCTTTGGATCGTTTCATATCAACACAATAGAAGAGAAGAGAAGAGACTTAGCAATTTTAGATCCATGGATCTCGGTGGTGCGATTTCCAACCTTCTCTCTTTGGGCAAAAAATTGCTGCCGGCTGTGGCCGCAATTGCACAATCTCCGTCTTCTTCCTCCTCTCCTCCAGTAGATCATCAAAACCACCAAATTGAGGCTGAATTGAAGAAATTGATGAGAATGCTGGAGCGAATAAATGCCACGTTGTACGATGCAGAGCAGAGGGAGATCAGAGACTCGTCAGTCAAGCTGTGGTTGAAGGAGCTCAAGGGTGTTGCGTATCGTGCAGAGGATGTACTGGGGGAGTACAACTATGAAGTCTTACGGGCACAAGTTGAGGCAAGAGATGCTTTTCCAGCAGATTGTCAAAAAAGGAAGCTAATTCAGGTAACTTATTTAATTACTTTTTACCCAATTGTCTTAATATCAGGTTAAGGTAGATCCATATAGAACAATGTACCAGCTGGAAATGTGGCGTGTATAGGATATGTCATTAGTCCATAAAAACCACATTAGAAACTGCAAATATGTATCACAGACTTGTACAATATAACTATTTTTACCTGTGTACATGGGCAGTTATACACTCTCAAGGTAATTATGACTTTTCAGGTTCCATCTGGCATGCTCGATCAAATTCAGCATATAAGAAGCAGATTTGATGAGATTGCTAATGATCGGATAGCACTTCAACTATCAGAGCAAGATGGGCCCATGCGCTGCAACAATGAATTGCAAATAGCTCCAACTAGCCACATTGTATGTCAGTCGGATATCTTTGGTCGAGAGAGTGAAAAGGAGAAATTGATTGATTTGTTGTCCTCTGAATGTGACGGTGTTTCGGTGGTGACAATTGTTGGTATGGGGGGCATTGGCAAAACAACCCTTGCACAACTTGCCTATAATGATCCAAGAATCCAACAAAGGTTTGATAAATTTGGGTGGATATGCGTATCAGAGGATTTTAATGTTGAAAGGCTCACCAAGGAATCATTCGAGTCTATTATAGGAAATAAGTGCGACCTTACAAATTTGAGTTATATGCAAGGGGAAATTCAGAGGGAGATAAGTGGGAAAAGGGTACTTTTGGTTCTTGATGATGTCTGGAATGAGAATAGAAATCTTTGGGATTTATTTCGGGTTCCTTTTATGTCAGCAGCATTTGCAAAAATCCTAGTTACTACAAGGAATGATCATGTCGGGCAAATAATGCAAACAGAGGCATCATTCAACCTTAGGTGTTTGTCAGCTGAACAATGTTGGCGATTGTTTGAACATTATGCATTCGGTGGAGTAGAGCAGAAAAAGAGCCCAAAGTTGGTAGAAATTGGGAAGCAAATCATGAACAAGTGTGGATTGTTGCCTCTAGCTGTGAAGTCAATTGCTAGCCTTTTGAGACATGAGGGTGAAGAAGAGAATTGGAGGGATATATTAGAAAGTGAGCTATGGGAGTCTGATGTTGAGAGAGAGATAATATCACCTCTTCAAATAAGCTATGCACGCCTTCCCACATACTTGAAGTCCTGTTTTCTCTATTGTTCCATGTTTCCTAAAGATTATGAATTCTATGTAGGAGAGTTGGTGAAATTATGGAAGTATCAGGGTTTCATTGAATCAAAAGGAAACAAGACAGTGGAAAAGATTGGCTATCAATATGCACTACAGCTGTGTGAGAGGTCCCTTTTTGAAAGAACAAACATACATTGGGGGAATGATGCAAGGTTTAAGTTGCATGATATCGTTCATGATTTAGCACGAGTTAAATCAGAAAATAGTTGCTATTCGATTGAATTTGGTAAGGTCCCGATTTTTCCTGATGTACTATACCATTTGTATATAGCTGATTTTGTGAATCTATTTGATCCTATCCCGATTGAATTTGGTAAGTTCACTGATCTGCGCACACTCATTACAGGCTCTCCTTTTAAAATCTTAAACAATACTGTTGATCTTTCAATGGCACCAAAATTAAGAGTTCTAAATATATTTGGATCTTTCCATGGCTTTGAAACCTTTCCTTCCATTGGTAATTTGAAACATCTTCGTTTTCTTTCACTTGATTGTCAGTCCTTTGAATCTCTTCCTGAGTGCATATGCTCCCTTTACAGCTTGCAAAATTTAACTCTTACGAGAAATAGGAATCTCAAAGAGTTGCCAACAAAAATAGGAAATCTAATGAGCCTAGAAGAGCTAATAATTCATCGTTCTCATGATTTCGCTGTGTTACCTGAGTCCCTTTGTCAACTCAAGGCCTTGAGGAAACTCGATATTCTTAATGGCAAACTTGAAGTGCTTCCTAGTGACATTTGGAACCTTACAAATCTTCAAACTCTGAAAATCTATAATACTCGTTTGAGTTATTTACCTCCTACCGGGAGCAAATTTGTAGGAATTCAATCACTACAGGTAGAGCTCAAATGTGAGACAATAGGATGGTTAAAGGATTTTCCTGATTTGGGAGGTGCTCTTTGTCTATATAATTTGAATTATATTTCCAATTTAATGGATGTCCAATGTGCTAAAGTTGTGAGTATGCGTAACTTGACGGACTTGATACTACACTGGACATGGGAACCAGATGATGGTTATTCGGTTGGCAAAGGTAGTGTATTAGAGTTGACCATTAAACATGATGAGAAATTAGTTTTTGAAGGTCAACATTGTTTTCCGGTGATGGCTAGTCTCCAACCTCACTCTAATCTGAGAAAGCTAATCATAGATGGTTACAAAGGAATTACATTTCCAGAATGGATTGGAAGCCTATGCAAACTAAAGGTTCTGTGTATTACTTCATGTACAAATTTACAATTCTTAAAATTAGCAGAATCGCTGCCATTAGAACTTGAAGAGTTGTTTATTATTGGATGCAATCAGCTAGTATCTATATCGGGAATGGAAAAGCTAAAATCCTTGGTCCAATTTTACATTGCTAATTGTTGGGAGCTGTGCTCATTATTGGGACCTTCTCTGGAATTGAAAATGAGTGCACAGGAGGGTTTACATGGGAGCTTATCGTTGGGGTTGAAAAACCTTGCGGATGAGTGGCATCCTGTAGAACCTTGCAAAGTTGAGGTTTATGAGTGTCCCGGGTTAAAGCAATGGTGTTTGCAACATGGAATAGAATACAAGGTATGTCATAGACTCCTAGTTCCTATTATTCTATAACAATTATCCAAATCTGTTAATACAGTGAAAATAAAAAATTTCTATTAAGAATTTAAAATGGCCAAGATTCCTCAATCTCAGTAAAGTTTAGCGTGGATATTGTGAGGATTTTCATTCACTAAGATTTCTTTATTTAAATGTTCAACACTTTTATTAACTCCTAAAAATACTGGTTGCATCTCTCGCTATCAGTGTTTCAAAATGCATATTTAAAAATATAGTTCAATTTTACAGTTTTTATTTTTTTATTTTTGTAATTTTAACAAAGAATATAGTAAGATAAAGTTTTTATTCATCAGAAGGACTAGTGATTATTGTTTCATTGGTTGCAGTTCTGTGAAGACGAACCCTTCTGCGATGGTATTTTTTTATTTATTTATTTATTTTTTTTTTAGAATTGTCCATAGGCTCCACACACTCAAACATTTTCCTGCCTTTGGCAGGGATCAAACCCACATTTTCCATGGGAGAATGCGGTGCCTTAACTGCTCTATTCAGTAGGTATGTAGTTTAAGGGAATAGTGCTCTTGCAATAAGCATTACTGCATTAACTACAAGGTACTTTCTATTATTTAATTTGCTTTCTTACCATTAGATATTTGATACAATTACCATAACTATTATTTGCAAAGAGGGGCTTGTGTTTCTCTCTTGGATTTTTTACTTGAATCTGAAAATTAATGCGGTTTTAGGCTCAACATTTACATTCAGGAGATCTGATTCGCCATTTCCTCTAGGAAGGAAGGGTAATAAAATGTATGTAATAATTGTGAATTACATTTGCTTGTTGTAATAAAATTTGTCATATTGTCCTTAATGATTAGTTGTATGCTGGTAAATGTAGGCAAGTGATGTGCTACTGGTAGAGCTTCTACAGAAAGACAACTCGCCATATCTGAAGAGCTTGGCAGGCCCTGCCCTGGTGGACTGTAAGACTAATAAATTTATTTTTCTTTTATTTTATTTCCAAAAGTAGCTTTCATTGTGTTTATAGTCCTTAGAGGTTGGTTCAATACATCATGTGTAGTTCATACTATATACTAAGGAATATTGGTTGCTTCATAAATCAAAACATACAAAACTGGAATCCACAAAAATTGAGGCACAAAGTTTAAATTATAACAATACTGATTGGTGTTAGATGTAAATTTAAGTAAAGGAATAAGTAATTTTTTCAGTTGAAATTGAACGAATTGAGCTTTCCGAAATCAGAGTTAGGTCATGCGAAAATAATACTCTGTTTCTGTTCATGAACCAGATTTCTCATTTTTCTTGTACCAGTATATTGAAATCTTTGCTGTTGCTTAATTCCTTTGTTTTTGGTGTCAATACCCTAGGTCTCTCTTTCTCTATATATTTTTTTTGAAAATCTCTTTATCTGTCTCGCCTGCGTGGTTCTGTGTGCATTGAATTGAAGTCCTCCTGCACACATAAATTAATTTTCTGTTTTAGGGATGTAAAATGTGCTAACATATATATATTGGTTCATGCAAATGGATCGGTGAAGCTCGCCAATTTTGGGTTAGCAAAAAAGGTTTGTGGACACTTCATAACTACATCATGTTGCCAATCGACTATATGTATTAAGCTATTGATTGCATAATATAAATGATGTTGATTATGTGATTATTTTATTTAATTGTTCAAACTCAGATGACTGAGATTAACATCATTTATATCCGAAGAAAGTGTATAGTATGATGGATGGCTCCGGAGGTAATTTTTGCCTTTTGAGTTTGAAAAGTTTGAAATATTGGAAAATATTTTTGTTTCATTCATACCAGATATTCTCCTGTAGCTCTTCAACTTTTCTTGAATTAGTAAAAAGTAAAAACAAATATCAGAGCTGATGCAGATAATCTTTTTTGTAATTGAGTTCTCTTTCTTTGTTTTTATTTAAAGGTTGTAAACCCTAAAAACTTATGGGCTATCAGCAGATATCTGGAGCTTGAGTTGCACTGTACTTGAAATGTTAACCCGCCAGTTTCCTTATCCTAATATTGAATGGGTAAGCACAAACTTTTCGCACACTCTCTCTCATTTACTCTCTGTTTTTTGTTTTGTGTTCCTTTTTGTTTCAAAAACTAATTCACAGTACTACTGCAGTTCAGACATCATGTAACTTTATGTTTTGTTTTTTATGTGTGTAGAAACAAGCTTACTGGAAGATAGGAAACGGTGAGCAACCACCGATACCTAATTATCTGTCGAGAGAAGCATAGGATTTTATCACGCAATGTGTCAGAGTGGCCTGATGACTACTAGTCCTTACCTGTTATAACTTCTTATCTGTTTCTTCTTCTCACTCCAACAAACTTACCCAAGTACAGGAAAAAAATCTGCTCTAGATTTTATATTTTGTTTTACTTGTGCTTTTCTATGTTTTGGATGGATTTTACTTGTTTTATTTTATTCAGCAGACCCCAATATTTTTTTTTATTTTCTTCTATATTTCTATGGGTGAACTAGCCTGGACCAACAATTTTTTACCAAAAGAGGTTCTTGGGCCATATTAGGAATTTAGATAGGCTCTTGGGCCATGTCTTAAATAATTAACTATAAGAATATGTCACTACTTACATTATACCGAAAGTATACCCACAGAAAATGTCATTTCCGAGGATATCACTATTACCGATAAAAGTATCTGCGACAAAATCGATAATAAAATATTTTTACCCTTACGGATAGTGACAGATTTATAAATTAGTTTAGATCATGTTAGATAACATCTTCCACATGTATTTTACAAAGACCCTTGAATTAAGAATCAATTTTTGGATGAGTGGGAATGAGGAATATCTTTCATGTAAGAGGTTCTGAGTATGGAATCTGAATAAAAAGTTCTAATGAACATCAAAATGAAAGTTGATAGTCTAGACCTCTATCTTTCTATATTAAAAAAAAAAAAATCCCCCTGCTTAAATTGTACCATATTTTTTCATCTTTTTCACTGTCGAAAGCCCCTGGGCTATTGAATTATTGTTAAATTCCAAATGTGAAGCTGTTGCAATCATTTTCCATTTAAATTATTTTAGAACTGGAGAGACATATAATGCAATTCATGGGGCACAAAATGTATTCTCATGTGATTTACAGTTCTGATCAAATTAATCATTTCACTTCGGATCTCATTTATTTGCAAAATTATTGTCACAGAGAAGCCCAACATGTACCCATTTATACGGCTCAATTATCCATGTATAAACGGGTCTGTATTGGGCCCAACAATGCGATCTAATGCGGTCCATATGGGCCTCGACTCACAATATTCTACTTATTTCTGGCCCAATAAGATTCACACCCATATGGCTCCATACATGACCGAGCAAATGAACCATGCTGCAGTTGTTGCAATTTATCTAAAAATTAATGTGTTATTTTTCTTTTCTGATTGTATATTCTGACATTTAAACCTATAGCTGTGGGCTAGTTACGAGCTCTATTTTTGACAGCTGTGAGTTAGGTTTTCGTGCATACATATTGCGGTTTTGGAACACATTCCCGGTAAAATTGCCGGAGCGAGTGAGTGTCTTGGTACCCGGTAAAAAACTGAGAGATCGGAGCTTACTCTGAGGGCTACAGCTTGGTGCTTGCTAGGACCGGCAGAGTTGTACATCGTTATGTCTCTTAGAAAAAGCATGCATATTAGTGGAGCTTCTTTTGTCAGTGCTGTGACTTACATTTTGTTGTATTACAACCGCCACAGAAAATCAGACGAAAGCGTTTAACTTTCAACACCAATATTCTAAGGTTTTACAAGTTTTAGAAGATTATGCTTAGTTCTTAAAAGTAAGTATTCAATAATTCTAATTCTGATTATATATTAAGAGTACATGTGACTCTCTCTATACAGTCATTTTACTACATTTTTTTTTTTGATTTAATCCAAAACTTAGAATTCGTAAAATTTCCACCAATCCATTTCGCTTTAACACCAACCAAAATTTGGATCGGGTCAGAAATTTTTTATCTTTAGAAATTACTTATTAACAAATAGAAAAGTAGATATAGTTTATTGAATTTTGATGTACTAGAAGGACTGGGACTAGTGAAACAGATTCGAAGTTTGGATCGGGATTAATAGCCCGTATTCAAATATTTTTCAGGTCGGATTTTTCATGTCCTACATTTTTATCAAATTGCTGCTTGGGGTCTTGGTGCAGAAAAAAATGAAAAATATTTGAATCCGGACCAATGATTTTGGTTCAAACTTTGAATAAAGATCATTCATCCCGGTCCTTCTAGTACATCAAAATTTCAAGATACTCCATATATTTTTTTCCTATATTTATTAACGAGTTTGGTTAATATATATCATTGTCATTTTAGTCTATATAACACCAACATCAAAACCTATTAAATCGACTTCAAATGATGAATCCAAACTGTTCAAACAGTTCTACTTTATTAGTTGTGCGTTTACATGCAAAATTTATGATTTTTCAAATTTATTTAGTATCGAGTCAAACAGTTAAATGTTTGAGTTTTTAAGTTAATTTTAATACATTCAATTTTCAATATCTTTTACCATGTTATTTAATACTAAAATAACTTGAAAATATAAAAAATTAGCATGTAAACGCATCACTCATAAAGTAAATTGTTTTGAACAGTTTGAATTAGTCATTTGAAGTCTATTTAAATAATTTTGAAGTTAATATCATATGATACCGATGTCATACTAGCAGGACTCTTTATTAATAATAATTTGTATAAATAAAAATATTCTGATCCGATCAAAATTTCATTGGTGTGTAAGCGTCCCGCTGAAAAAAAAATATATCTTGAAATAAATTACGACAAAGGATAGTTAAATAAGACAAATGACAAATTTACCCTCCTACTATACGTACTAATTTCTTTAAAAACAAAAAGCTGAAGACGGACACCTGTCGTATAAAAAAAAATTGTAAAAATGAGATCCAAAGTCTTCTGCGAGTCTACTATTCCCCCTGCAATTTTAGATCAATGGGTCTAGGCGGAGTGATTTCCAATCTTCTATCTTTGGGCTGAATTGAAAAAATTAAGGAGGATGCTAAGACGATACATTCACGCAACTCTCTTGAGCTCCTTGAACCAGTGCTTCACTGACTATTTATCTATGTTGAAGGAGAAGCACTGGTTGAAGGAGTCAAGACAGTTGCGTGCAATACAGAGGATGTATTGGATGAGTACCACTATCAAGTCTTTCGGGCACAAGTTGAGGAAGGAAATGCTTCTCCACCAGATTCTTGTAACAGGAAGCTAATTCAGGTAACTAATTTAATTTTATTTCATTGTCCAAAGGGTATATGCAGTAGGTTTTGTGTTCAAGAATCAGGGTCACTAGGATAACTGTAAAAGTGAGGTTCATTCCTGACAACATTTCATGGGGAACTGAGAATTAAAATGAGGAGCGAGGAGCACTTTGGTGGACGTTGTTACCAGAATTGGCTTCTTGAGGGTTTGTTTCTTTGTATACTTTAATTCATGGTATTTGTTTGAGCAGGATGTACCAGTTTGAAAGATTGATTAGATTCATGTTACTCTGTTAGGCACAGTTGAAGTTTGGTCTAGGCTGGTGTGAACTTACAAAACTGAAGGCTCAATGTTTACCTGCAAGGAAATTGGTAAGCAATTTTCATTTTCTTAATAGAATTCATCATACTGTCTTTTAGTAATTAGTGGTATGCTGGTAAATGTAGGCAAGTGATGTGCTACTAGTAGAGCTTCTACAGAAAGACAACTTGCCAGAGACTCCTTTCTTGTTGCAATTGAAACAATTTCCAGATACTCAAAACAAAAATCTCTTTTTTCTTTGTTCTCTCTGTGTGATGCCTTGTGATGGCATGTGGGCTGTGAACTCTTTGAATTGTACTGTAAATGTGTGATGTTAAGCCCTTTCTGTGATTCTCAATTTGTGACTGTGCCTTCGCATTTCGCTACCACTCAAAACTGTGTCCTCCTATTTCTCATTGGGTTTTACACTAAATACACTTAACCAACCCTTACTCCATGGTTGGGATTCAATTTTTTGATAATTTGTTATTTCATTAAGTTTCCCTTGATTTGATTGAATAAGAGGGAAAAATTTGATCGGTAAAATTGAATTTTTGCATATCCCATCTTGAAATGTTCAGTCTTGAGTTGATTGAGATTTCTAGTTTTCTACTATGTAATTGAGTGTATGTAATTGGATTTATCCTTATTTTTAATACTTTACACTGGTACTGCTCGGTACCAGTGCTTGTCCTTGATGCGGTTGATTTGAGGAGGGTTCTGGTACTCTGGTCACACTGGTAAGAAAATATTGCATTGGAGGTCCAATTCTTATGAGTTGAAAATTAGAGCTTGTCAGAGGGACCTTACCGCAAATACTTGAGGGCCAGCTTGTTGACAGTCCTCAACAGGTTGGTTCAGTACATCAGGTGTTCTCATACTAGATACTAGGGTATATTTATTGCTTTAAAACATAGAATCAAAAATTCACAAAATGGAGGCTCAAAGTTTAAATTATAACAATGCTGATTGGTGTTAGAGGTAAATTTAAATAATGGAATAAGCTTTTAATTTTTACAGTTGGAATTAAAGAGATTGAGCTTTCAGAAATCAGAATTAGTGGTCATGAGAAACTAATACCATGTTTCTGTTCCTGAACCTGATTTCTCCTTTTTCTTATGCCAGTATATTAGAAATATTTTCTGTTGCTCAATTCCTTTGTTTTTGGTGTCAATCCCTATCTCTAATTCTCTAATTCTCTGTACCTCATTCTTTTTTCTCCTTCTCAGAATGTAAAAATGGTACTGAAATTGGGATCTGATGACAGTGATGAATGCGGCTATGTTAAGGCTTTGGTTCAAATAATAAACTGATTTTTTCATAGATACATATATTTGTTTTCCCTCTACACTAGTGTTCCTTTCAGGAGATTCAAAACCAATTTTCAGTCTATATTTAATATTTGGATGTTCTTAAAAATAGTGCTCCTTAGATCCAAGAATTGTACATAAGCAATCCTACCTGACTTGAATATAGTGAACAGGCTATGCTGGAAAGATGCACGCTGGTAAAACCCATGATAGTTAATGGTAAAAGTGAGTTCTTTTGCAGATCCATCATTCTTTTGCAGCTTTTTTGTTTCTTTGCATCCTTTAATTCATGATATTTGTTTTAGCTGGATATACTTGTTCCAAAGATTAATTAAATTCATTTTGCTCTGTTAGGCACAGTTGAAGGTTTGCTTGGACTAGTGTGAACTTACAAAAATGGAGGTTCCACTTTTACCTACAAGAGAACTGATTGGCCATTTCCCCTACAATTGAAAATTCCATTTTCTTGATATAATAATATTTGTAATATTCTCTTGAATTGTTGGTTGTACCGTTGTATGCTGTTAAATGAAGGAGATCTTCTATTAGTAGAGCTTCTGCAGAAAGATGACTTGTTATTTCAGAAGAGCTTGGAAAACCCTGCCCTGCCAAGGTTTGTACTTTGTAAGCGGGCTTGTGTGGAATAGAGAGGATCACTTTGGAAATTGACAGATGGGGCAGTTTGTCAGCTGCTGCTTCAAGTTTTTGTTACTTTTGTGGATTTAACTGCAAAAGTGAAATATTTTGTGTTGTCAGATACTTCTGGCTTGGTTTCTATAACTCAGGTACCAAGCCATTCCTTAGTTCAGGAAGTGCTGATATATGTTGTCTAAGTACTGGTAACCAGTTTTTTGTAAGAACTTTTAGCGTGTTGGTACCAGCTTGGTACCATCCCACTAAAGTTGTGGTTTCTGGAATGGAAATTGGTGGGTATACCCACTTTTATAAAAAAAATAACATTGTGAAGTGTCTTATTGTGCTAAGCATAATATCACCTATGGATAACCTCAAACATAAGTCCTTTAAAAGTCTCTACATTCATTTGCAAAAAAAATCAAACAAATAGATCAAATTACACATAAATTATTTTAAATAGCATTGACGGTAGTTTGTGTATGTAATGTATATCATCATATTTAAGTGTAATTAATATTCCTAATATTACCTACTCTGACAAATAACCTCAACCATTAATTTTGTAAGAGTGCATAATTTATTGTGCAATACTTAAGTAGACAAATAGAGTGTTACACATAAAAATCTTCTAAAATAGTATTGTTTATGTTTGGTTATGTATTTAGTCAATTTAGGACACATTTATATTTTTAATATCACGAAAACTAACTAACTAACAAATGTCCTCTGCAAATTAAGATGGAATTTATGCAAAATAATAAGAATTTGGGGTAGCACTAAAGGCTTTAGGTACTCTTAATTAATTTAATACTATACTAAAGGGAAATACAAATAATTATGATTTTGAAAATCAAATTCTAAATCAGATAACATGTATTGTTACCTAATATGTTTACTTTCATAAGTGATTGCAGCATGCAAGGCGGTCTTCGCTTTAGTTTGGGCCTTGGGCTCTGCCAGCAAGCTTCAACATAACAAATTAATGTCCTGTTAAACTCTATATATCTTTCTTTAGTTTGAGCCTTTGGCGGTTCGGCCTTGGGCTTTCGGAAATTCTAATTCTATATCAAATAACATGCATTGTTACAAAACATAATTTTTTTTTTATCTTCAAAAGACCGTAGTTAAAAGCCTTGTTAATTAATTACCAACATCCTCATTTACTTGATAATCGTTTACAAAACATAGTTTTTTTTATCTTCAAAAGCCCGTAGTTAAGCATCTTTTTGTTGGTATACCTTTACAGATAGTCAATTTTATTCTTACAGGTACTCTCCCATTCTTGTAGTAAATCCTCCTACAGTGAAAAAGTAAAAAATATGGTTGCTGTCACTATTATCTTGTCGTCACTTCATACGCCACTCTCCAAAATATATACTTTTTTGAAATAAAGTGATGTCTATGATCACCGCTTCCAATACCAAGTAATAAAGTGACCACTATGTCATTTTATTTTATTTTAAATAATAAAGTGATCTCTAACATTGGTCATCTATGGCTCATTAATGATATTTTGTCGGCACTTCATCAGACTCTCGTATTTTGTAAAATTTATAATTTTTCAATCATTTTGAGCTAAGAGATGTATTTTATATCAAAATTCATCGTATATACGTAGAACCTAACCATGAATTTTACTTTATGGAATTTGCCTCCTATTTTGTGGTCTTGTACCAAATTAAAATATGGTTGATATTTTAATTGGCCAATTTGTCAATTAAATGGCATCTTTCCCCAAATTAATTAAATCTCAACTTTTTAGGGTACAATAGTGCTAAAAAAAAATTTTAGCTCACTGACAACATTGTATGAACCTATTGGGTTACATGCACACAAGAACAATGTTAAAATCAAATTTAAATCCATATATTAATTTTTGACAAATGTATTAGATATATAAAATATTTGACTTTATGTAAAATTTGGTCTCCAAGCACATCTTAATATATATATCACATCTAACGGTTCGAATTGACTATTCGGACTTTGAAAACGGAGAAAAAGAATAGGGTGCATTCGGGTGCACAAAAATTTGGGTGCATTTGAACCCTCCTCTTTTTAGAAATACACTAACATGCCATAATATTTTGAACCTAAATAATAATTAATTTAAAGAATTAAATATGGATCAATTCTTATTGAGCTGTATCAATAATGGGCCCGAAATTTCTGCTCATAATCTGATTTGATTCGGTTCATTGTATCTAGATAAGAACTGAAAAGGATCAACTAAAATGGTGCAAATGAATAGACACAACCAAACTGATGTATGCTGTTTATAAATATTCTTTGGCAGTTTCATTTTTCCGTTAATCTCACTAATCAGAATTCATATATATTCAAAAACTGTGGGAGAGAAAGGGAAACATAATGGGCTGTCTACTTGGTACTAGCATATCGATCGATAGTTGTTTGTCAATCTATTCGTGTGGATACTAATAGAGACCCAATTAATGTTGCTAGTATGTGTATCTGACATGGAGAGAGAAGAGAAGAGGTTGACTGCTCCTACGACTAAACAAAAATATCTGCTTCGTATATAGTGATAAACTCTACTTATCTCGAAATTAATTTTATACATGAAATTTGGATTTTGGGTAGTGAACAAATCAAGATCTAAATCAAATTGTTGCACATAAAACCTACCCGAATTCTCTACATTAATAGATCCAAATAATTTTGGAAAAACTAATTTCAAGTGACATTTCAAGTCATATAACATTACATAATATAAACAACCACAATATGGAAACATTATCATACATAATACACTTGATTGACTTAATCTAAACAGACAATTTCTTTTGATTTAGATAAGAAAAAAAACTTGAGAGCTACTTTGCTTCTTTAATCTTAAAATTTAAGGAGGGAGAAGAAAAAAAAATCATCTGCCTTCACCTGAGATTAATTGAGAGAAGACATTACTATTTGTTATATCTGAGCGGCTCTCACCTGAAGTTGCAGTTCCATGGCTGACTACACTTGAAGGCATCCTTCTGACAAACGGGACCAATGGAAAGTGTGCCTCAGAAGTGCCGCTATCCTCGTACGGCTCACGTCTCACCTCCATCTCTTGAAGCTGTAAGCAATACTCCAAATTCCATAAAACATCTCCAATTGCTGGTCGATCCATTCCGTATTCTTGCAAACACTTCTCAACTATCTCCCCAAACTTCCTAAGCGAATTCTCTTTTATTTCTCCAACAAGCCTTGGATCAATTATTTTTTCTAATTGGCCTCGACTTAGCCACATCAACGCCCATTCAGCCAAATTTATTTCCTCCCTTGCCAGGGATTGATCTATTACAGGTCTTGCACACAGCACCTCCAATAGCATCACACCAAAGGAATACACATCCGACTTGTCAGTTAGCTTTTGTGTCTTGAAGTATTCTGGGTCAAAGTATCCAAATGTACCTTTGACAGCAGTGCTGACATGAGTCTCGCCTATAGAGGCACCCAACTTTGAAAGACCAAAATCTGATACCTTTGCCAAATAACCCTCCCCTAAAAGGATGTTGGTTGATTTTACATCCCGATGTATGATGGTTTGGGAGTAGCTGGTATGGAGGTAGTGCAAGCCTTTGGCTGCATCAATGCAAATTTCTAGCCTTTGCTTCCATGACAGAGATGACGATTCATTGCCATATAAATAATTTCTCAGTGGACCCTTCTCCATGTATTCATACACGAGAATCATCTCTGAGCCCTCATCGCAGTACCCTATGAGCGATACAAGGTGGCGGTAACGAATTTGAGATAGAACTTCAATCTCGGTCTGGAATTCAGGAAAACCTTGTTGGGATCGGGATGAGGCCCGTTTCACCGCAACTTCAACTCCGTTGCTTAGTACACCCTTGTAGACCTTTCCAAACCCACCTACTCCAATTAAGTTTTTTTCGTCAAAGTTGTCTGTCGCCATTTTAATTTGAGCAAAGGAGATGAGCAATCCCAGATCAACTCTAGGTGATGCACCAATGGTTGTTGCGCCAGCCGATTTGCTGGAATTATCAATTGAATTGACACCTCCGGTCATAGGAGACAACAATAGGTGCGTCTCCTTCACATCTGGTGTACGCTTTTGGTGTCGTTTCTTAATTGAGACAACAACAATACATGACAATGTTAAGGCTATGACAATGACACCACCAATAGTGGTTCCTAGAATCACAACTAGATAATTTTTTTTGCCTGGTGAAAGATTATTTACTTTGAAAATCTCCAATCCGTTAAGAAGAGCATTTTTTATTTTACTACCTATCCTATCCATACTGATGCTCACTGATATGTTTTGTGCACTCGTAACATGTGCAATAAAATCAATATAGAATGGCTCCTGTGGATAGGTGGTATAGTCAGATATTTTCAGGTTCTTAATAAGAGCTGAATAATTCATGATATAGACTATAAAAACAAGATCTTCGTCCAGACTATTGGTCTCTGATATAATATCACAGAAATGTAATCGGATAAGATATTGATACCCTGAGTCTACTCTGAAACTCCATGTGATGTTGATGTTAAAACCAGGATTGGAGACGAACTGAACATCAGAGATGTTCATTGTTCGTGCCGTTTTATAAACAGTCGGTGGGGCTATCTCCTCTGACCTCCCTTTTGAAGGAACATAGTGTGGGCTTGTAGACACTGATGTTTCCTTAGAGCCATAAGCACTATAGATGTATAGGTCATCAGTAACCCAAGTTCGCCACATTGTATCACTCTCTGGAGTGATCAAGGGGCCTGGCATGTTTACCCGATACATGGTTTCCAGTGCCTTCTTGACTATGTCCCCACTTATTGTGGTGTCGCCGATGGGTGTTGGTGACGACCGGTTAAGCATCTCTTGTGGGGCAGTGAAGGCTTCTATAGCACTAACAAAAGCAATTGATTTACTCTGAGGAATGAACTGGACTTCCATGTTGCTAGAATCTGTCCAAAGAAAGAACTCCTTGATTGTGGGTGAAGTTGTATTAGAGACGTTGAAATTGTCGAGCAATTTGTAGTTCAGAGCATGTACACTGAATCTGGCAGTTGACAATTCATAAGATGGAGCTGAAAAGGGGAGAAAGTGGAGGCGGAGCACATTAAAAGCATTGGGGTCCATCTTAAATTTGTAGGTGAAAATAGAGTAAGATGCGCGAGCAGTGGAATAGAGAGAGCCTGTAAAGTTATTGTTTGGATTTGAAAGAGAGATCGTGTTTTCACTAGATATGAGGTTTGAACCATCATCGGATTTGAAAATGCGAGGAGGGGAGTCATTGGAGAGATTAATGGACCTTGTGGCACCGCAGTCTATGTAGTAAAAGGTGTTTGGTGTGAAAAAAGTAGCAGTAGCAGTAGAGAGAAGGGAGAGCAGAAGGGAAAGGAGAAGAGGTGTTCGATGAAATGCCACCATTGGAGATAGATTTGGTTGGTATGTGCGCGTGTGGAAAAATAAGGGGCTAATTGAGGTGGAGACCAGCAAGTGGTGTGGAAAAATAAGGGGCTAATTGAGGTGGAGACCAGCAAGTGGTGTGGAAAAATAAGGGGCTAATTGAGGTGGAGGGGCCCACACACTTTATGAGGGTAAGAAATTTCTTTGTCGCTTCAGAATATTTTCGTTACAAAATTAAAAGAAAGCTTCCAAAATGGAGCCAACTAGAGCTAGATGGATATTTATTTTCAAAATACTCCCCAATACGAGGATAAGAGATTTCGTTGGCACCTCACATGACATTTTACATGGCCCACACACTTTGTGAGGGTATAAAATTTCCTTCGCCCTTCACATGAATCGTGATGGAATCGGCCGAATCGGATCGGAAACATGGACTATTTTGCCAAAAACTTGTTTTATACTAAAAATAAGAAAAAAAATAATAAAAAAGTAATTTGTCAACAACTTATGTTGAGACAAATGATTACAATCAAATAATCCATTAATACAATATAATACACACTTTTCAAAATTTATATTTAAATATAGTTATGCATTCTCGCAAAAGATAACTTAGTGCAGTGGTAAGTTGTTTGGTTGAAAATAATGACCGGAATAAAAACATTTGAGCGTTTTGGCCAATGGTATGACCGGAATAAAAATGTTTCGGTCAAAATTTGACTGGAATGGGACCGTTTCGGATGAAATTGGATGAAAAATTCATATACCATTGAACTCAGCCTGATATCGATTGGTACAGCCCGATTTCGGTCTGAAATGGCTGATTTTTCCTTCTATGATATTTTCCTTGTCTTTTATAATGATTTGCAGTTTTACAATATACTAACACTATTACCCATATTCAACCTTTTTTATTAAGTAAAATTTAATTCAGATTTAAATACCAAGAAAATTAACATGAACTACAAGGTAATCTCCATTAATTATGTAATTTGCTATCTTGCCATTATTAGATATTTGATGCAAAACCACAGGGGCTTGTGTTAAGTTGTCTCTTGCATTTTTGACTTACATATGGAAATTGCGGAACACATATTTTTGCCAATCAAGGAAGTGGCAGTGAACACGGTGATATTATATAGATTTTTGTCAACTTTTTAGGCTAAACATTTACCTTCAGGATAACTGATTCGCCATTTCATCTAGGAAGCAGGGGTAATAAAATGTATGCAATAATTGATAATTCTATTTGCTGTATATATATATATATATATATTCATAATGTCCTTAATGATTGGTTGTATGCTGGTAAATGTACGTAGGCAAGTGATGTGGTAGAAGGACTACTCGCCGTATCTGAAGAGCTTTGAAGGCCCTGCCCTAGTGGACTGTAAGGCCAATAAATTCCTTTTTCTTTTATTTTATTTCCAAAAGTGGATTTTATAATGTTGTAGGCTGGTTTCTGATGTGTTCTTCATACTAGATATTAGTGAATATTGATTGCTTCAAACCATAGAAATTGAATTCACAAAAATGGACGCTCAAGTTTAAATAATAACAATCCTGATTGGTGTTAGAAGTAAATCTAAATAAAAGGAATAAATTTGTAAACATGTTCTGTTGGAAATAAAGGGATTGAGCTTTCAGAAATCAGAATTAGTGGTCATGAGAAATTAATACTATAACTCTGTTCCTGAACCAGACTTCTTCTTTTTTCTTGTACTAGTGTATTGAAATCTTTTTTGTTGTTTAATTCCTGCTGTTTTAATGCGATATGCAGAAGACTTCTGCATACTGCATATGCAGTATGCAGTCACATCTGTGGATTTTAATGTAGACTTATACATGGGGCTTTTAGTAGTATTTTCAATTCATACAACAGCCCATTCATACAATTTCATAACTATTTGTAATTTTCAAATTTGAGCAGCTCATTTATATTTCATAAAGATCAAGCCCAGCAATATTTTCAAGTTTTCAACAGAAGCAGCCCATAATGATAAAGCACAGCGCTCATATAGATATTGATGTTCAACAGCAGCAGCCCAACACTTTGATTTACAAAATATATGAAGATTCAAACCGACTTCTCTTCTCTCTGTTCGCGTGCGCACGTGTCGTCCGGATTGGGTTTGGAGAAATTAAGACTTTAGTCCAACGACTCAAGAATAGCTTAGCTGGACGGAGTCGTCCGGATGAGTGGGTTTATGTTAAAACTGGATATGAGAACCCAAATTGACTAAAGCATACTCACGCATTTAGGAATCCGACATGATGCGACTTTTTTCGCAGTTATTTATTATAGTATCATGTTATTTGAAAATATATTATTTAAAAAACAGTATATTTCTAATAATATATGGGTTATAGTGTAAATTAGCTACTCATTAAATAATACATAAAATTCAATTAATTTATTTACAAAATTATGCATGAGACACATGTCATCACTTCGATAAGTTTTATCTTCAATTATCTAGCTTCCCCATGTCACCATTTCTTTTTGTGTCTATCTCTCTCCTTGTTCTTTCTCTATTTTCTTTCTCTCTCTTCTCCCTTTCTCTCTCTTCTCATAAATATTCATGGGACCAAATTTACTTACGTGACATAATTATAATTTAATTTTTCGCACAAATATTCTCAACACTAAATACAGCGGTCTAGGCGGGACACCATACTGAATTTCATATGATTTTTCATGAGATACACCCCGCTCCCTATGAGGAAAGGTGGGACAAATATGTGTCAAAAATACTTTTATTTACATCCCGTATTTTTAAATGCAAATAATTTTTTATCTCACTTGATTATTTTTCGTACACGTTATAATCTCATGAATTTGTTATCGATGACTACAGTATTTCCATTAAGTACAAATTTTGGGTAGTTAAGGTAAAGTATTGTATATTGCATCAAGATTAATATACACTTTGATAGAATGCTCAAAGGAATCAGAATTTCTGAAGATTTGTATCTTCAAGTACAAAAGCATTAGACAATATATTTAAAAAAGATAGAACAATTAAAATTTTAATTTGGATTCCTCTGTGTTTTATTAGTTGCTAGTTAATTAAAGTCTACTTAATATTAGCAATAATATGATTTAATTTGTAAGATATGTTGCCTTATTTATATATGTTACGTTTCAATAGCATATTGTTGTCTTAACTAATTTGTTTCAGATGTGTGTGGCTTTGTATATTGATAGAATATCTGTATTTTATAGACTGGTATGATATAATACATTAAAATTTAAAATATATGTCTTTTAAAGTTGGTAATATTATTTTCAGCAGAAATTCATACCCAGGCCATGTTTGGTTGTGGAGTAAGAGGTGAAGTAAACCCTACTCCACACAGAAGAAGTCAAACGAAGAGTAATATAGAAGTAAGATGAAGTAAGAGGTGAGTTAATCTGTTGTAAGTTCATTTCTCCAGGTGAATTAACTTACTATATACTTCACATGTAGAGCCCACTATTATAGACATAAGTTCATTTCTCAACATCTTACTCCTTCATATGGATTTATTTAATCCATAACTTTAAACTACCAAACAAGATGTAAAATATGAGTAAGATGGAGTAAGCAATTTAATCCTCATTAATTTTACTCCATCCAATTGACGTTCAGGAAATATAATTAAAAATAATTGCAAAAAAGTCACGTCATGTTGGATACCTAACTCCGTAAGTGTTCTTTAATCCATTTGCATCCTAGTCGGACATTTTCCGATCCGTGCATAAAAGAAGTGTGTCACACTAACGGAGCGGCTGCCCTTTCATCATCGGTGCGTGGTTAAGCATCGAGATACCAGCATATATGGACGCATAAAACACATTCTCATTCTAGTACTGGAAAATGAAAATATATAATAGTTTAATGGATGGCGATAATTAATCTGACATGCACAACGAAAAATCATCAATTTGCTACATTGTCCTTTACTAAGGTTAAAGTAGAATGGTCCTGGCCGGAGTTAGCTCGGGTACACTGGCCTGCAGGCTACAGGCCGGGATGTGGAGAAAAATATATATTTTTTAGGTGCAAGTAAAGGAAGTACAATAAAAGATACTGTATGGGATATATATCTATAAAAATGAACAGGCAAAGTCGGCATATATTTTCCATCCAATAAATTAAGCGGCTGCCCTTTCATGATGGAAGGACCAAATCAAGAATATGACAAGTGGAAGCAAGGTTTTGTTTGTAAATTAGTTCGTACTAAGAATGCTCCTGGCAATAGATATATTTTTTTTTTTTTTTTGCTTCAATCACGCCCTTAGGCA